>JAJOZX010002167.1:602500-733638 GCA_023014485.1 Bathynomus jamesi
GATCGCCAGTCCGGAATACATCGATGCCGAATTGGAAAAAATCAACGGTATTGGAAGTGATCTGTGTTACCCATCTGCGTTTATGGAATCTTGTCTCAACAAGGCAAAACGAACTTTCTATCGTGTCAATAATAACACTCGTACTTTGTCAAAAAATATTTTAGTACTTCCATTTTTCCCGGGCTTTTTAGGCATTGCTAATGTACTTAAACTTTTGGATATTAATGTAGTATTTTCATATAACAATATTGTGAAAAATATCATAGTAAAAAATAGCCCTACCAATAATTCAGGCATTATCTATAAAATTGGGTGTAAACAATGTGATTCCTTTTACATAGGTCAGACGGGAAAGGATTTGCACACACGTATAAAACAGCATCAATATTCCGTCAGAACAGGACAGTTGTCCAGTGCTCTTTTTGTCCATTTGTCAGAGTTATCCCACTGTATTGATTGGAATAATGCTTCAGTTTTATTTCATTCGAGCAACATTGTCAATAGAAATATTCTTGAGTCTGCCATTATTCAACTTCAAATAACTTCAACATAAGCAAAGGTCTTTTTCAACTCGATCCTGTTGTTTTGAATTCCTTCAAAACAAACCTAGATAAAAAGGGTAGGACACTTAATCTTTGGTAAACTTGTAGCTACTTTATTAACTTTTAATCTTCATTTATTTTTATATATATCGAAACTTGACTCTAAAAGGCAAAGTGTTAAACCCGGGCGTATCTCCAGTATAAATTTGTATTTTTATAACTCATTTGATCTTGTGCTAAAAATCGATATGCCTCTTTGTTAATCCTCTAATCCTTAATTTTTAAGTTTTTTTTTACTTCTCCGTTTATTGCATATATACTGTATATAATATATATATATATATATATATATATATATATATATATATATATGTGTGTGTGTATGTGTGTAGATATATATATATATATGTATATATGTTTGTGTGTATGTATGTTATTTATTTATTTTTTTTTTTCTCTTTCTGTAACCTATATATAGGCCGTAACCTTTTATGTATTTCAGTGTTCCTGAGGATGTCATTAGACGAAAGCGCTTGAGCACCGTTTTGTGTTTCCTTTCCTTCGTGGTTTTATTCATCATAAATATTTTTCACGTGTTACTTTCGTGAAATAATTTTCATATATATATATATATATATACCCGCAAGGGGGTTCTAAGCTCGTGCTCTTGAGTGCTCTTTGTGCTCGTTTGTACGTACTTGTTCCAGGAGGTTTCACGTGCGCCCTCCCGGCCCTAGCACCCAAGGATGATGGGGCTCGACCTTGCAGTCCTTGTCATCCTTGGTCTTTTTCCACTTCGACTGTCCCCTCCACCCTTTCTTTTTCCTCTGTCTTTCCTCTCACTTTTTCTTTGTTTTTCCGCCGAGATATGCCCTTTTAAATAGAGGCGAATCGGTTCTTCCCGAACTTAAAAAAAAAAAAAATAATATATATATATATATATAATATATATATAATATATATATATAATATATATATATATATACAGGGTGTTTCAAAAGTCCCTCATATTTTTAAAATTTTATTAAAATAGCAATTACAAGAGGAACCAAATGACAATTTGGTTGCTGAGTCTACGATTCATGAGAATTTTGGTGGCATCAAACTTGGCTTCATAAGTCTACTGGAAAGTCACTGGTACACCTCAACGTGGGCACCGTCTTTTTCGAAACAAGCGAGCCACCGTTTTACGCATTCTTGGCCGACATTGGACAACATTTCGGGAGTAACAGAAGCACACGCATTCCTGATCCGTTCTTCTAGTGTGGGGAGGACTCGCGGCTTGGTGGCGTACACTTTGCTCTTAATGTAGCCCCACAAAAAGAAGTCGCATGGGGTAAGATCAGGCGAGCGAGCAGCCCATTCGATGGGACCACGGCGACTAATCCACCGATCCGTGAACTGCTTATTCAGAAATGAGCGAACCTCACGCGAGTAATGAGCAGGGGCACCGTCTTGCTGGAAAATGACTTCTTGCATGTCAGCTACAGCTGACAGTTGGGGGATGCAGAACTCCTGAAGCATACGAAGGTAATTGTCTCCGTTGACGTTCACGGAATTTCCATCTTGATCCCGGAAGAAGAACGGACCAATCAACCCAGCTGAGGAGATGGCACACCAGACGACCAATTTCGGCGTGTCCCTTTCATGTTCACGGATCTCCGCAGGATTGTGAGTTCCCCAGATGCGGGTGTTGTGCCGATTGACGCGACCAGAAAGGTGGAAGAGAGCTTCGTCGCTGAACCACATGTGCTCCAGGATCGATGGGTCTCTTTCGTAGTGATGCAGCAGTGTCTCACACATCTCCACCCGGCAATCGTAGTCTTGAGGTTCCAGCTTCTGAACCACCTGGATCTTGTACGGATACAGCTTGAGACTACGCCGCAAAATCCGTTGGATAGATGTCGCGCTGATGTTCAGTTCCGCAGCAGCTCGCCGAATGGACTTTCCTTGACTCTGAGTAAACGCCTCACGGACAGTTTCGACATTCTCCTCACTCCGCCCACTTCGAGGTCTTCCTGATCGTGGTTTGTCCCTTACGGATCCGGTCTCCATAAACTTCCGGTGGGTGGCGACGATGGGTTCCTATCCGGTGCATAATGCTGTCCGTAGACTGCCCGGAATCGTCGCTGCACTTCGACCACAGATTGAAAAACCTCCTGCCATGCAGCGATTTTACACCTCTGCTCTAGAGTCAGCATGGTAGCAGAAGAAAACGGAGCAAAACTTCAAATGTAGACTCAAAAAAATTATCAACTACTGAGTAAGAGTTTACCACAAGATGAACGTCGTTGGTCGATTAGCTGCAAAGAAAATTGAAAATCAAATTAGTGAGGCACTTTTGAAACACCCGGTATGTATATATATATATATATATATATATATATATATATATATATTATATATATATATATATATATATTATATATTAGGGTGGCCCTTATTTTTCAACTTTTGAAATTACTTGCTCCCAACCCCTAATCTTCTTCCAATATATAAAAGAGTGCTCTCTGCAAAATTTCAGCTCAATTGGCCTATATTAAGGTGGCCCCCAAAGGCCCTAAAGTTTCAAAATTCACCGATAATTGGTATTTCTAATATAAAACCTTTATAATTCATTTGCAAACTTGTTTGGGAAAATAATCACAAAGCATAATCGAAAGTGAATTTTATTTACAACAAATAATTACGCCGCTTATATATAGGCCGCAGGCGCAGAACTTTCTAGAACCTTCCAGAAGCGGTTTTTTTACGCACTTATGATACTTTTCAATTTCCGTGAATATCTCGTCCAATTTTGGTTTTAAGTAAATAATGGTTATAACTAAATTATTGTAAATTGAATTCTCTTTCGATCATATTCTATATTTCTTTCGAATAAAACACTGTAAAGAAGATAAAAACGGTTTTATATGAAAAAATATCAATATTGTTAAAATCTGAAACTTTAGGGCCTTTGGGGGCCATCTTAATATTGTCTGATTGAGCTGAAATTTTACACAGAGCATTTTTACATGGATTAGAACAACTTTGGAGGTTGGGAGATGAAAAATATTTCATTTCAGAAAATCACATACAATTAAGGGCCACCCTAATATACAGGGTGGGCGGAAAGTAGCTCCCTATTTTGGATTGGTAAAAAAACATGTATATTATCCATTTATTTCAGAAGAAATAATATGAAGAGGTAGGCATACATGGTAGGTTTTCTCTAAAATTCAATGTGGGCTCCAACTCTTTCCACCAGCTTCTGGAGCCGCCCAGGAATGGCGTCCACTGACTTTAGCAGGAACTCCGGCGGGATGGAGGACATGACTTCCCGAATTCGGTCTTCCAGTTCTTCCAATGTCCTCGGTTTGGTGCGGTAGACTTCTTCCTTTACCCACCCCCAAAGATCTGATATTTATGCAAGATGGCGCCCCTCCGCACTTCGCTCTTGTTGTCCGTGAGTGGCTGGATGCCCACTTCCCTGGGCGTTGGATGGGTCGTCGTGGTCCACATCAATGGCCAGCCAGGAGCCCCGACTTGACACCGTGCGACTTCTCTCTTTGGGGGTGGGTAAAGGAAGAAGTCTACCGCACCAAACCGAGGACATTGGAAGAACTGGAGGACCGAATTCTGGAAGTCATGTCCTCCATCCCGCCGGAGTTCCTGCTAAAGTCAGTGGACGCCATTCCTGGGCGGCTCCAGAAGCTGGTGGAAAGAGTTGGAGCCCACATTGAATTTTAGAGAAAACCTACCATGTATGCCTACCTTTTCATATTATTTCTTCTGAAATAAATGGATAATATACGTATTTTTTTACCAATCCAAAATAGGGAGCTACTTTCCGCCCACCTGTATATATATATATATATATATATATATCGGGTGGCCACAAAAAAACTTTACTTAATTGAAAGTTTAATAACTGCAACAATTCAAAACTTATGCGATTGAGATTTTGCACACATTAACAGATGCATATAGTCTATAATTGCTGGAATTTTCAAATATGTAGGTTCTATAGTTTTGTTACAGTGAACAATTTAATAGCATATGTCTAAAAATAGCATGCCTGGTGTGCATCTGACACGTGCGCTAGCGTAGGCTAAACCTAATGTAGCGTAGTATGACACGCGCGCTGGCGTAGGCTAAACCTAATGTGAATTTGCTTTCTTTTATTTTTCCGCAAAAACCCCGCCAGCATGACGTTAAGTAAAAGTGATAAAGCCATCATAGAAGCATGTGTCAAGGAAAAAGGTTGGAATGGAAATAGGATTGTCCGAGAATTCCCCGCAAAGAACTGGACTCGTCAAAGTGTTTATAACTTAATAAGAAAGATAAAGGATACTGGATCAACAGCTAGAAAACCCGGCAGCGGCAGGCCCAAAAGTGTTTCAACAGAAGAAAATAAGGCTGCCGTGGAGGAACTGATTCAATCCCAGGAGAATACACCAGGAACTCATCGCTCCCAGAGAGAGATTGCGTACGACCTTGGGATTTCTCGCTCCTCTGTACAAGGGATTGTAAAACGTTTGAAATTGAAGGCCTACAAGAGAATTCGAGTTTCTCGGCGTGATCAGAATGTAAGACAGCGTAGAAAGATCCGCTGTAAATCCCAATATGAACGCTACTCAGCTGAAGACGTGCAAAAAGTTGTGTTTACAGACGAAAAGGATTTCACGTTGGAGGTGGCCAAAAACAGGCAAAATGACAGGGTTTATGGTTCAAGGAAAAATGACATTCCTCCCTCCAGGTTTTATCATGAAACCTCACGATTCAGCAGAAAAGTAATGGTATCGGCGGAAATTTCATGGAAGGGGAAAACACGAATTCATTTTATTGCCGCAAACGAAACTAAAGTTAACTCTGAGCGCTACATCAACCTGTTAGATAATGGGTTACTTCCTGATTGTCGTCAGCTGTATCCTGATGAGGCCTACATTTTCCAGCAAGATGGGGCACAAGCCCATACAAGCCGAGCGACCCAAAATCATCTAGAGCAAGAGACCCCTAATTTCATCAAAAAGGATGAATGGCCGCCTCAGTCTCCCGACTGTAATCCGATGGACTATTCAGTATGGGATTCCCTCATGGTGAAGGTTTACGGCAGCCAGAAAGACAAATTCACCGAAGATGAACTTAAGGAGAAAATCAGTAGAGCATGGGAGGATATCACCTTAGATGAGGTTCGAAAGTGCATCTCCTCGTGGAAGAAGCGATTGAGGGCAGTTTACCAACAGGGAGGTGGTCACATTGACCATTTGTTTAAGAAAATTTTGTTAAGTTCAAATTCATTTTCTTCGGCATGTTATTTTTAGACATATGCTTTTAAATTATTCACTGTAACAAAACTATAGAACCTACATATTTGAAAATTCCAGCAATTATAGACTATAACCATCTGTTAATGTGTGCCAAAGCTCAATCGCATAAGTTTTGAATTGTTGCAGTTATTAAACTTTGAATTAAGTAAAGTTTTTTTGTGGCCACCCGATATATATATATATATATATATATATATATATATCAGTGGCGACTCGTGACATTTTTGTTCAGGCATGCAATGTTATGGAATGGAAGAAAAACATCCGCCTAACCCTCTTGCCCACACTTTGCATATTGTTTACATAGAACTTAGCAAGTTAAAGGTGTTTTACAAACTTTTGGGGACCTCTTTGAAGGAAAGTTCATTTAATGTTAGGCTTAAATATGCGAACAAAAAATTAGACATATTTATATACAGTAGTTACCGAATTGATCTAAAGAAAAAGATACAAATTTAAAATTTACCTTAAATAATTGTGAAGCATTATTTGAATTGAAATTCTGCTCTCCTAGTTTTCCTGTAAAATTCTTCGATGACCAAATTGTAAAAGTACTCTCGATTCTCCATAAGCTTCTTGATGAAATTTTTTTCAATTGAAATTAAGGCAAGATTAGACAGCCTTTCTTCACTTTGGGAACTCCGTAAATAACTTTTAATTCTTTTAAGCGCAGAAAATGATCGCTCAACACTTGCTGTCGATATTGGTATAGTTAGAATCAAATTCGTCAATTTATATATTTCCTTAAGACCTTTGTGCATTTCGCTTTCCAGTAGATATTTTAGGAACTCAGCAACATTCTTTTTGGCAAAAGATTTCTGCGAATATAAAACACACAATTCAGAACGGAGACGAGGAAACTCAAAAAATGAATTGTAGCTTCTTTTCAAAGATTCAAAAGCTCTCTCTGGGAAAGTAACATCATAGAACTCAAATTTTTGCAATCTAAAAGCTCAATGAATTCCAATTTTTCCATTGAACTGAAACGCTCTTTCATTTGAAGAAGTATATTATCGAATATTTCATGAAATAGTTGACTATACTTCTCTTGTGGAGAAAGACTCTGTTTCCTTTTACATACAGGTTCACCACATCTTTCTGTTATCAAGTCCCACATATCTGCAAATTTTGTATCCCTTATTTGTTTGATTTTTTTCATAGTGCTTTCAACGGTGATTGAGCTATACACAATATCCATAGATTTTGTTTGCAGCACATTAAATAGATATTCAGTAAAAGGAAAAATTGAAGAAAATACTTCTAATAAAAAATTAAAATCGAAAGTATCGATACCAGCAAGCAATCCGCGTGCACTATTTTTTGTTTTTTCATCAAATTTCTTTGGGTTTTCAAGAATGCTTTTTAAAAGATCTATTATATCTTCTTTATTTTCCTTAACTCTTTCAACTAGACGAGATGAATAGTTCCACCGCGTTGGAGCCAGTTTAGGGAAACGCTTTCCAACAACTTTGTCAAGCATTGAAGTTCGCTTAGTTGAACTGCTGAAAAATGATGACAAACTTCCTAATACTGAAAAAAAATTATTACATTCGGAAATTTCAGCGACAGCTTGGGATAAAACAAGGTTAAGTTTATGGGCGTAGCAGTGAAGAAAAATAGCCTCTGGTACAGTTTCTCTAATCTTTGTTTGTACTCCATTAAGATCGCTCCCCATAACAGCAGCACCGTCGTAGGTTTGAGCAACTAATTTTTTTCAAACAGCCCAGTTCACCTAGTTGCCTTATAGATAAATCAGAAATCGCTCCTGCACTTCTATCATTGCTGACGTCATTGAATTTTATAAATCGTTCACAAATCTCCATGTTTATTAACATAACGAACAACAGTAGAGAGTTGAGAAAAACAGCTAACATCAGATGTTTCATCTAATAAAATCGCCACATACATGCAGTCGATAAGCTCACGTTTTATTTGTTCTAACATAACTGCACTAATAGATTGAATTATGTCATTCTGAATAGCAGATGATGTTCCCTTAAAAACAGTCGCAGTTTTTAAATGGTTTTGAAGCTTTTCATCGAATTCTCCCATACAAAATACCAATTCAATATAGTTACCCCTATTGTCAGCGTTTTCTTCTTCATTGTGACCGCGAAATGCTAATTCTTGCATACCTAAAAAACATGTTATCCTAATCAAACGTTTCAAAATTTCTCGATTCTTATTAACTTCTTCGTTATGTCTGGAAATGGCAACTGATTTCTGCTTGTCGAGTATTAAATCAATTCTTTCTGACTTTCCAAATGTTTTAAGATCAACAAATGCATTTATGTGAGCAAGAGATTTTTCATGGCGAGAAATTGCAGTATGTAAATTGTTTAAATCGTCGTATCCACGACTAACAGAATTCCACACAGAGTTATCTCTTGAAAATAGGAAACACGACCAACAGTACAATTTGTTATTTGAAATATTTCCACATAACCAGGGAACATCATCATACAGCTTAGGATTAAATTTCCTAGTGAAGCCTTTATTTTCTTTGCTTAAATTCAAATGTGGAATCGGTCTGCCATTATTCAATATGCGCTTTTTCTCATCAAAAGAGAGTGAGTAAAATCTTCTAGTCTTCAATTGATTAAACACATCGTCAGTCATTATGGGCACTACAATGCTATAATTTATTTAAGGGAACACCGAACACAAGTGAAGCTTGCGGCTGTGGTACTGGAAAGAAGCCTTGTCAGAATTGCCAGATGTTACTTTTTGGTGAATGCACCTATAAAACTGAATGCATGCCGTATTATTTTCATTAATTAAAAAAAATCAGAACAAAGCTTTTTAATTATTTTAGTAAAAATATTAAGTAAATTTTCTAAGCATATTTTAAAACATATTGCCTTTTGAATTTAGCTATGAGGCTCAAAAAAAATATCTTATGGATAGTGAGAAGTCTCCTTAAAAAATTGCCCAAGGCAAGGCGGTGTAAACAAAATCATGTCTTATTTCACTAGACAATTAAGAACATTTTTCTGTACCCAGACTGAATTAGTGAATGCTTTAGCTACAAGTATTTCGATCTGTGTACAGAAAAATGTTCTTAATTGTCTAATGAAATAAGACATAATTTTGTTTACACCGCCCAATAGCCAGTACATGCGTGATTGAAGCCTTAGCCTATTTTTAGTTTCTGAAAATTATTTTTGTCAATTACAGTATAATCCTTACTTAGATCTGAAAAGAGAACATATTTAACGCATGCATTCATTGCATGCGTTGCATTCATTAAGAAATCGCCACTGATATATATATATATATATATATATATATATATATATATATATATATATATATATATATATATATATATATATATATATATATATATACATATATTATATATATATATATATATATATATATATATATATATATATATATATATATATATATATATATATATATATATAAAAATATATTTTATATATATATATATATATATATATATATATATATATATATATATATATATATATATATATAAAATATATATTTTATATATATATATATATATATATATATATATATATATATATTATATATATACACTGCAGACAATTCAAATTGATGGTTTTGTTTAGAAAATGAATGTTGATGTGTTTTCCTTTTGTCTAAGGGTAATTTAAGGTGTTTTTATACTTTTATTCCTCAGGGAGATCGAGGGAGCAGGACGGGTGGGTAACTGTTAATAGGCGCCAGTCCCAAAGGTCTCCTCAACCGGTCTCCGCGGCGAGGCCACCGATAGAGAATCTCACCCTATTTGTGTCGCGAATTCAGCTCTCGAACGAGGCAAGCGATATTCGACACATGATAGAAGAAATCATTGGTGAACACAGTATAGTGATAGTTAATAAACTAAACACGAAATCTCCGTATTATAACTCTTTTAAAGTAATAATTAAAGGTGTAAATGCGCATTTCAACCCGTATAATATGAGTCAATGGCCTGACGGTATTATTGTTAAGGAGTTTATTCACTTTTCCAGGAGATTTGATAACAGGCAAAATAATAATAATAATAATAATAATAGGCGCCCTAACGGTAATGCCTGAAAGTTGTACTGTGTATTAATAATAATCTTACTAATAATAAATTTTCTATCAGTCATGGCGGATAACTTGTTGAAAATAGTCTCATATAATGTAAGGTCAGTGAGGAATTCAACTGTAGATGTTCATAAAATCTGCGACAGTGCAGATTTGATACTCCTGCAGGAGCACTGGCTACCTAAGCAAGAGCTAAAATTCCTCTCTACCATCCATGATGACTTTATGTACCATGTGTCATCAGCAGTAGACTTGTCAGATGAATTAATGTACGGTAGGCCTTTTGGTGGTGTTGCTTTCTTATTAAGGAAAAATTTGTCAAAACATATAAGATTTTTAACAAGCGATAACGTAAGGTTGTTAGGCATTGAATTACAAGTGAACAATGATTGCATATTAATTGTAAACTGCTATTTACCATACAACAACGGCAGTAATCTAGATGAATACATTGATTTGGTGTACAAAATGAAGTCATTATCAGATAACCCCAAATATTCTCACTGTATAATAATGGGGGACTTTAACGCACATGTGAACTCGGAATTCTTTGGAGAATTGGGTAACATGTGCGAGTCGGCCAATTTAAGTATAAGTGATGTAGATGTATTAGGGGTAACCAGTGGTAATTTTACATACGTTAGCGATATGAGTGGTACCACCAGGTGGATTGATCATTGTCTCACTAGTAATAATCTAAACTTCTAAAGGATCGAATTGTTAGAGTTCATATTTTGCATGATTTCCTTCTTACTGATCATAGACCATTAGAAATATTAATTAACGTTACCAATTTATGCGCAACACGACTTAACAAGAACTCAATAGGTAAGAATAATCGCGTCGATTGGTCCAATGTTAATATGCAGCAGAGAATAGAATACAAAGACAGAACATGTCACCTCTTTAATAATTTAGAAATTTTGCACCTTGGCTGTAATAATCCTTGCTCAAATGATTCTCACTGTAAACTCATAGATAGGTATTATAGTAAGATAATATCCCTGTTAAGAGAAGCAGGAAGCCCCTTGATTAAATCTTACAATTATCATACTAAGGTTATTCCTGGATGGAGTGATTTTATTGCCCCCCTGAAGAGGGAATCGAAAGACGCCTATTATTTGTGGTGCTTTCATGGTAGACCCAGATTAGGACCAGTATACATAAATATGTGTAGAAGTCGGGGTCAGTATAAGGCGGCCATAAGGCGATGTAAACAGGAAGAAGAGTCTATTCGAGCATCAAAAGCCTGTGAAGCTCGCATAAATAACGATAATAACAAATTTTGGAAATTTGTTAAGAATCAAACGGGTGTCAAAAATGTCCTCCCTCCGACAATCGATGGGGTGGGGGAGGATGAAATTGCAAAGTTGTGGAAAAACCACTACTCTAACATTCTTAATAGTGTGAGTAGGGATAATCTTAAGATAGATTGCAGCGAAACGATTGTGGGAGGGACAAGGGAAAATATTTTGATATCATTTTCTGAAGTAAAGAGGTTAATTAAAGAGTTAAAGACTGGTTCTGCGTCAGGGGTAGATGACTTATCGAATGAGCACTTAAAATATGCAAATGACGTAGTATGTCTGCATATATCATTGCTCCTATCAGCCATGCTTGTTCATAGCTATATCCCTGCAGAGTTCATGAGGGTATATATCTTGCCCCTGGTCAAAAATAAGTACGGAGACATTCTGTCCAGCAATAATTACAGGCCTATTGCTGTCGCTTCCTGCTTCTCGAACTACTAGAAAAACTCTTGTTACTCCGATTAAATGATTTCCTATGGACATCTTATCAGTTTGGCTTTAAAAGGTCCCACTCAACTGACCTGTGTATCTATGTACTTAAAGAAACAATATCTAAATACATTGACAGTAATTCAACCATTTATAGCTGTTTCCTTGATATTAGTAAGGCATATGATAGGGTGAACCACAATATTTTATTTGCAAAACTAGAAGACAGGAAGGTTCCCATGTACATATTAAATTTATTGAAATTTTGGTATTCCCACCAATCTTTCACTGTTAGGTGGGGCAATGTACTATCCGAGTGTTTTGGCTCCTCTTGCGGGGTGAGACAAGGCTCCTTGCTCTCCCCTATGCTGTTTAATGCATATTTGACAAATTAATTGCTTCACTTAATGAGGCAACAGTAGGATGTTGTATAGATAACACAAGGATAAATAACTTAGTTTATGCCGATGATATGGTGTTAATAAGTCACTCTGTTAAAGGTCTGGATCGGCTACTAAATGTCTGCGAAGTGTATTCGCAGAAACATGATATTCTTTTTAATGTTACAAAAACTAAGGTTATGCAATTTCATCCTAAAAGCTGTAATCAGCCAGCTGATATAAGGTTTAAATGAACAGTGAAGTAATTGAGGAAGTACAAGTGTTTAAGTATTTGGGTCAAACTATTACCAGCTCCTTGAGTGATGACTCGGATATAAGAAAACAATCTTGAAGCCTGTGTGCTAAAGCGAATATGACCATAAGGAACTTTCGTTTCTGTACAAGTGAAGCTAAAGACACACTCTTTCGTACTTTCTGCAGTAATATATACGGTCAGCAACTCTGGGTGACTTATAAAAAAGGTTCTGGCAGAACCCTAAATTTGCTGTACAACAGGTCTTTTAGACTCTTGCATAAATTACCCCCGAGATGCTCAGCTTCGCAAATGTTTGCTACCCGCAATGTCCCGAGCTTCCCGGAAGTAACAAGACGTGCTCAACACAATCTAATGCAAAGAATTAAAAAATCAACCAACCCGATCATCCAAGCTATCCATGAGTCCTGCCATTTATCCTCTAAGCCAGTGGTTCTTAACCAGGGGGGCGCGCCCCCCTAGAAACAGGAATTTCTCTAATTGTATTTGTTATTCTCTTAACGAGAGCATGGGCTAATATTGAGAAGTTATTGAGAATGTTATTTTGATTGAAGGGGGGCGTGGAGGGAAGGACCAATTCCTAGAGGGGGGCATGGTAGTAAAAAGGTTAAGAACCACTGCTCTAAGCTATGGACTTCTTGGTACGAAAACGTCTGTCTGTAGCTCCACTTAACTTCGATAGTGCAGTATTATTTCTAATCAATTGTATATATTTCTATCCTTAGTGTATGAACTGTCATTGTATTAATAATATTTGTCATATGGACTATATATAGTCTGCCAATAAACCTTTTCATTTTCATTTTCATTTTCATATATTATATAATATATATATATACAATATATATATATATATATATATATATATATATATATATATATATATATATATATAATATATATATATGTTAAATGTATTAATATATGTATTAAATGAGTAATATACTGCAATGTGTTTTTAATCCCATATATGCAAAAAAATCCTAAAATATTTAAAACCCAGGATTTCCGGGGGCTCCGCCCTCTGAGCCCCTGAACCCTGCTGGGTGCCTAGGCAGCCCCCAGACCCCCGGTCAGCAAACTGGTCACTTTGCGAAACAGTGCAAGCAGTAGGAGATTGTAGACACCAATCGATCAGGAAAGTTCTCTGGGGTATGGTCGTTAGACAGAAGATAGAGAGTGCTGGAACTCCCGTTTCTCCTGTCACTGTCCTCCTTAGCTGATCTTTTTCATGTCTCATCTACCCTGTGAGCAGTCCAGCATGCTCTCAAACACTCACTTCTCTCCCTGTTCCTCACTACATACACATGTATCTTACACACTACATAATCTTTTCAAAATTTTAAAACAAAATGACATCAACTTCAAGGGCGTCGGAGTCCCCTGGGGAAGGGACCATAAATGTTCCTACTTATGGCTCCCCCTCTGCTGATACAAGGAACGCAGACACGGGCAGCGGGGCTGGATCTGCTACCGCCCATTCGAGATGTTCTGGACCTCTGTCTGATTCACTTTTCTTAAATTTCTGCAACATTCGTGGCCTTTTCTCAAATTTTCAATCTGTTGAACACCACCTCTCGTCCTCTAAACCTCATCATCTTTTTCTCACTGAAACTCAGGTGTCTGGGACGACTGACAGCAACCGCTTTTCTGTACCCTCTTACTTTCTCTATACTTAATTTCACTTCAAAGGTGGATTTTGCTTATATGTACATGATGTTATTTTTTATTTTATTGTGTTCAGAATCCCAGCTGAGCCGTGAACGGCCAAGCTCTGAAGGGCCAGTTTAACCTACAGCCCAAGTTAAGCTAGACTAAAACTTACGAACTTGGAGGTCCTATTAAGTCCTATCTCAGGGTTGCTGACTCGATGTGGGCCTACCTTAGGCCTCAGTTGCATAAAATTAAGATAAAAAACAAAAGGGGCACTATTTATAGTCTTCTTTCTAAACCTTGCAACAACAACACGACCTGCACGATGCAACAATTTTGTATCTAAACAACCAAACTGAATTGCAAGAGAGCTCTCTATAAGACCACGCCCTGTAAGTGCTGCATTCAACAAATGAGTAGGAAGGACGCGCAGTGCCCCAAAAAAATGATGCCACAAGAGTGCCCAAACAATGATGCCACAAGAGCCCAAAAATGCTAGCTCTAAATTAAGTGAATTTTTCACTAACCTTACTGAGGTGACGTGTGTGTATACATATGTATATAGTCTAAAGTCACAAAAATCACAAAAAGAAAGCTGAATAGCAACAAGAAGGGATAAACAGAGCAACGCGGCTCTTCGTTTTGGTTTTGGCTGGACTAGAGCATGGTTATTCATATCTGACTAAATCGTTGGTGCTAAGTTTAATTTGGTGATGTTTCTAAGGTGACAAATGGGGTAGAAAGTTGTCAGTAAATAATAATAGTTAGGGGTAATGTCTATAGCTTCTAAATTAATAAAGTTAGAGTTTAAGTAGACTGCTTTGTGGGACGCAGGAAATCTATGGTAGGCCCTAAAGAATATCTAATTCAACGCACCGGTAAGTGCCTTTGTTTGTTGTTTAGAAACCTAGTAACTTAGCGGGGTCACTAACGCCAAGCTATTACATTTGGCGACGAGGATGGGATTCAATTAGGCTCATGGGATTCAATTTGGCTCATTGGAATAAATTTAGTTCATTGGATTAAATTTGGTTCATTGGACCGAATTTGGTTCATTGGATTTAATTTGGCTTATTGGGTTCAATTTGGTTGTTTGGAAAATTGGATGTAGCCTAGCCTAATGGGTCGTCCGATTTGGTTGGTTTGTGTGGGTAAGCTACCGTACTATAGCTTGGGTCCCGCCGGCCTAACTCTAATAATAATTCCTACTCAGCCCTAACTCTAAAACTAATTCCTACCCAGCCCTAACTCTAATACTAATTCCTACTCAGCCCTAACTTTAATACAATTTACTATTCAGCCCTAACTGAGGAGTAACTAGATCAAATTTAAACCAAATCTAACCTACTTCACGTTATTTAGCCTAAATCGGTTTTATTCTAGCATGTCGGTGATTGGCCACATAAGCCCTACGAAGACTCTGGGGAGGACTTCGAAGCTTATGCCACTAGGTTGAGGTTGTTTTTCGAGGCAAATTTCATTCCTGATGCTAAGAAAGTACCTACCTTTTTAACTATAATAGGCCCTAAAACATTTGGCTAAGTTATGGACCTAGTTGCTCCTAAAGCACCGGAAACTTGCACCTATAGTGAATTGGTACAGGCGCTAACCAATCACTACAAACCCCGAGTAGTTCTCATCTATGAACGTTTCAAATTTTATTCGAGGCATCAGACGGTGAATGAAAGCATTGCAGAGTTTGTTGCAGGAATAAAAGCCCATAGCCGTATTTGTAAATTTGGGGACAAATTAAACGAAATGCTAAAAAATAGGTTCGTAATGGGTCTCAAAGAGGAGTCTACCCGGAGAGCCCTATTAGCTATACAGGACCTAACTTTTAGTCAGGCTGTAGAAATAGCTGCGACTAGAGAAGCAGCTGCTAAAGATGTTAGAGCTTTTGGCAGTCACAGTAGTAAAGCCCAACACGTAAATAGCTTTAAATCTTCTAGGCCTGACAGACCTAATGAGCCTACTAGACAGACAAATAAAAGGTATGCGGCAAATACGACTAAACCTACTAATTCAAACGCTAAACAGGAAGAAAAGCCTTCCAAGCCATGTACTGGGTGTGGAAAACACCATTGGAAGAAGGACTGCCCTTTTAAAGAACCAGTTTGCCGAAACTGTAGTAAAATAGGCCACTTACCTAAAGTTTGTTTTTCAAAGAAAACAAGGGGTGAAAATTCTAATTATAACATTTCTAGTGTAAATCCTCAAAAGGGAAATACTTCGAACATTGGAGTGAAGTACCTATTTTATGAGCAGCAAAGTGGTGATAATACAGGCCCATATATTGTAGAGGTAGGCCTAAATGGAATTACAGTTCCTCTAGAACTAGATACAGGTGCTGCCCGAACCGTCATGTCCAAAACAGTTTTTGACAAAACTTTCAAAAATGCATCTAAACTACATGCATCTAAAACAATACTAAAAAAATATGGAGACATACAAATACCTATTTGTGGAGAAGCATCCATCACAGTTACACTCAACAAGAAAACTTTGTCTCATCCCTTAACTCTTTTAGTGGTGGATGAGCAAGGGCCTACTCTACTAGGCCGTGACTGGAGTGATGCTTCGAAAATGCTTATTGACAAAATTTTGCCAAAGGGTCAGGCAGATGTGCATACACTCTCATATCCGTCTGACATAGACTCATTGTTAAGGGAGTTTTCTTCTGTTTTGGGGCCTGAAGTAGGCAACCTAAAAGGCCATCAGGTCTGTATAGAAGTAGATCCTAATGTAACTCCGAAATTTTGTAAGGCTCGTTCAATTGCGCATGCACTGCGGGAGAAGGTAGATTTAGAAATTGACAGGCTGCTCAAAGATAAAATTATCGAACCAGTCACACACGCTAAGTGGGCTGCCCAGTAGTTCCTGTACTAAAACCTGACAAGTCCGTGCGGTTATGTGGGGATTACCGTTTAACAGCAAATAGAGCAGTCCTTCTAGATTGCTACCCTATACCCAAGCCTGATGAATTATTTAGCTCTCTTGCTGGGGTAAATATTTCACAAAACTAGATATGTCCCAAGCCTATGCTCAACTAAGTTTAGATGAAAATTCTAAAGAACTAACTATCATAAATACGCACCGAGGCCTATATAAGTACAATAGGCTATGCTATGGAATAGCATCGGCTCCGGGTATTTTTCAGAGGACAATGGACCAAGTTCTAGGTCACATTCCGGGGGTACTTTGTTTTCTAGATGATGTCCTCATTTCAGGTTCGTCTAAATAAGAACACCTAACTAGATTAACCACAGTTCTAAAAAGACTCCGGGATGCCGGACTTAAGCTAAAGAAAGAAAAGTGTTCGTGGGTCACTAACGAGGTTTCATATTTAGGGTTCCACATAGATGCCTCAGGCATTCATCCAACGGTGGATAAACTAGAAGCAATAAAAAATGCATCACCTCCACAAAACATCACACAGTTACAAGCTTATTTAGGTGTCCTAAACTTTTATCGGAAATTTTTGCCTAATGCATCGACTTTCCTTGAACCCATAAATAAGCTATTACGATCTGGGGAAAAGTGGAGATGGGAGAAAACCCAAAAGGAAGCATTCGAAGCTTCCAAGGACGTACTACTAAAGTCCACTCTCCTAGTGCATTATGATCCTAAACTTCCTCTTATAGTTTCAGCAGATAGCAGTTCTTATGGAATTGGGGCAGTGTTATCTCACCACATTGATGGTGTTGATAGGCCTATCTGTTTTGCTTCTAGAACACTAACTGAGACTGAAAGACGATATGTACAACTTGAACGTGAAGCCTTAGCCTTAGTATTTTCAGTAAGAAAATTTCATTTCTATCTATGGGGTCATGAATTTAAACTAATTACTGACCATAAGCCTCTTTTAGGTTTATTTTCACCTAATAAAAATATTCCAGTTATGGCCTCAGGTATGATTCAACGATGGGCACTGATTCTACAAGCTTATAAATTTGACTTAGTACATCGGTCAGGCAAACTTCTAGGTACGGCTGATGCGCTTAGTAGGTTGCCTTTAGAAAATCCAAATGAATGTGTACCTATACCTACAGAATGGCTTCACCTAGTGGTGTTTTTTTAATCCACTCCAGTATCTGCGGTACAAATAGAGCAGTGGACAAAATCAGACTCTATTCTGTCTAGGGTCATCCATTACTGCTCAGTTGGTTGGCCTACTAAGGTCGAGAGTGAATTACAGCCTTTTTATTAACGTCAGTCTGGACTCTCGATCCAAAATGGCTGTTTCTTATGGGGCCACAGAGTGATAATTCCGAATGAAGGCAGGTCGAATTTAGTAAAGGAACATCACGCTGAACACATGGGGGCAACAAAAATGAAAGAGCTGGCGAGAGCTTATTTCTGGTGGCCCGGTTTAGATGGAGAACTCGAATCATTGGTTCGTTCCTGTCAAAGCTGCCTAGAGAACAGAGATCTCCCAAGGAAAAGTCCACTTCATCCTTGGGAATGGCCTACTATACCGTGGCATAGGATCCATGTTGACTATGCAGGTCCTATAAATAATACCTATTTCCAAAGGTGGGCAGTTGCGCCGCAAAAAGTTGCGGCGCAACTTGTGGCGCAACATTTTTGGTTGCGCTTGCGCTTGCGGCGCAACTTTTTGAAAAGGGTTGCGCTTGCGCGTGCGGCGCAACTATTTCAGCAGAGTTGCGGTTGCGGCTGCGGCGCTACAAAAATCGTTGCGCGTGCCCACCATTGCCTATTTCCTAGTCATTGTAGACGCCTACTCTAAGTGGGTGGAAATTTTCGACGACTTCGGGTGTTACTATTCGCTTACTCCGTTCGTGTTTCGCTCGATGGGGTTTACCCGTAGTCCTGGTTTCAGACAATGGTACTTGTTTCACCAGTGAGGAATTTCGTTCTTTTGTCCACCTAAATGGCATTAGACATGTCCGGTCTAGTGTTTTCCACCCGTCTACTAACGGGTTCGCGGAAAACATGGTCCGTACTTTCAAGTCGGCCTTGCGTCATTCTCGTGGGGAGGAAATGCAAGTGGTGTTGGATAAATTTTTGTTTAAATATCGAATAACACCTCACACAACGACGGGGGTGTCTCCCTCTAAACTTATGATTGGCCGGGGAATTCGTTCAGTTTTCGATTTGTTACTTCCAAACGAAACGTTACAAGTTTTACGCCAGCAGGAAAAACAGAAATTGCACCACGACACTAAAAAAAAAAAAAAACACGACACAAAAAAGCAACCTAATGATCCAGTTATGATTCGCAACTATGGGGCTGGACCAAAATGGGTTCCTGCAACTGTGCAGGAGAGAACGAGCCCTGTTTCCTTCAAGTGCCAACTAGAAGATAGTCGTTCTATTAAACGCCTTCAGGACCAGATATGGGAACGTGAATTGCAGAATGACCAGAATCTTCCGGAAGAGAGAACCGATCCTCCGGAAAATGGTTCAATTCGCCCGCCTATGCAGGTTGCACCTAATCCTACTACATCAACCCCGCTTCGCAGGTCGTCTAGGGTCCCTCATTCCCCTAACAGACTAAATTTTTCTTATCTGACCTAATCGTTGGTGCTAAGTGGTTATTTGGTGGTGTTTCTAAGGTGACAATATGGGGTAGGAAGTTCTCAGTACTTAAGTACAGTTAGGGGTAATGTCTATAGCTTCTAAATTAGTAAAGTTAGAGAGAGTTAGGTAGGCTGTTTGTGGGACGCAGGAATCTATGGTAGGCCCAAAGAATATCTAATTCAACGCACCGGGTAAGTGCCTTTGTTTGTTTGCTAGAACCTAAATAACTTAGTGGGGTGTCTAACCCCAAGTTCTCACACATGTCAATCTCAAACTAAATACATCTGCGCTGTTTACCTTTCTCCTAATTCTACTGACTATCCAAAATTCTTTGACTACCTCACTTCCAAAGTGGAATACATTCTTTCCCGCTCTCCCTTTGCTGAAATCTCCATTTTGGAAGACACCACTGTTCACCACCACCTTTGACTTTCCTCCCATTTCATTGACATCCCTGGTGAACTAGCTTACAACTTTTCTATCCTAAGTGACCTAGAGCAGATTGTACAGCACATTACTCGTATCCCCAATCGCTTTGGAAATAGGCCCAACATTCTGGATTTATTTCTTACGTCTCATCCTTCTTACTCTGTGAAACTTTTCTCTCCATTGAGCTCCTCCGATCACAATTTTATACCTGTTTCCTGTCTTATCCCTCCAATTCGGACTTGGGTTCCTCCCAAGAAGAGGCGCCTTTGGCACTTCGGCGCCACTGATTGGGAGGCCCTTAGGCAGTACTTCTGTGATTTCCCATGGAATGATTACTGCTTCCGTGGCCATGGCCCTTCTGAGTGTACAGAGCGCATCGCAGAGGTGATTCTCTCAGGCATGGAAGCCTACATTCCATATTCTATTCCTATTACTAATGTAAAAAAAACTTGGTTTAACTTTACTTGTTCCAATGCTATCCGCAACAGAGAGGAATCTTTCAGAAGGTACCGTCGCCATTCAACTCCTGAATCTCAAGCAGCTTATATTTTTGCCAGGAATCGTGCAAAATCTGCTCTTCGACTCGCAAAAAATTCCTTCATCCGAAAAAAATGTGAACAAACACACAAACACTTTATTTCAAACTCAGCGGGTACAAACATTATACAAGAGATCCATAGAAGATTAAGAGGTAGTTGTCTGGAGCACTGACTAAGTAAACCAGTGAATCACTCTGCATAATGAACATACAATTGCCTACGCCAAGGCAAACTCTTTCATCTTTGTCTTTCATCTGGTACTTTTCCTTCCTGCTGGGAGTTTGCTTTCATTCAGCATGTCCAAAACAAGGGTGACTGCTCTCAACCCTCCAACTATCATCCAATTGCTTTGATTTCTTGCCTTCCCAAAGTTTTTGAATCTATCCTTAATAGGAAGTGTGATAGCGTGGGGTAGACACCCCAGTTAGGTTACTTAGGTTCTAGCAAACAATCAAAAGCACTTACCGGTGCGTTGAATTAGGTATTCCTTGAAGCCTACCGTTTTATTCCTGTGTCCCACAAACAGCCTACCTAACTCTCTCTTACATTACCAATTTAAAAGCTATAGACATTACCCCTACTATACTTAAGTACGAACAACTTCCTACCCGATTTGTCACCTTAGAAACATCATCTAATTATACTCAGCACCAAAGATTAGGTCAGATAGGAAAAAACATGTCTAGGCCAGACCAAAGCAATACGAACAGCCGCGTTGGTTCGTTTGCAACCTGTATAGGCGGGCAAGTTGAACCATTTTCCGGAGGATCAGTTCTCTCTTCCGGAAGACTCTGGTCCTTCTGCACTTCACGTTCCCATATCTGGTTCTGATGGCGTTTAATAGAACGACCATCTTCTAGTTGGCACTTGAAGGAAACAGGGCCCGTTCTCTCCTGCACAGTTGCAGGAACCCATTTTGGTCCAGCCCCATAGTTGCGAATCATAACTGGATCATTAGGTTTCGCTTCTAGAACTCTCCCTCTTTTAGTGTCGTGGTACAACTTCTGTTTTTCCTGATGGCGTAAAACTCGTTGTTGTAACGTTTCGTTTGGACGTAACAAATCGAAAACTGAACGAATTCCCCGGCCAATCAGAAGTTTAGAGGGAGACACCCCCGTCGTGGTGTGTGGTGTTATTCGATATTTAAACAAAAATTTATCCAACACCACTTGCATTTCCTCCCCACGAGAATGATGCAAGGCCGACTTGAAAGTACGGACCATGTTTTCCGCGAGACCGTTAGTAGACGGGTGGAAAACACTAGACCGGACATGTCTAATGCCATTTAGGTGGACGAAGGAACGAAATTCCTCACTGGTAAAACAAGTACCATTGTCGGAAACCAGGACTACGGGTAAACCCCATCGAGCGAAAACCGAACGGAGTAAGCGAATAGTAACACTCGAAGTCGTGGAAGTGGTTGGAAGAATTTCCACCCACTTAGAGTAGGCGTCCACAATGACTAGGAAATAAGTATTATTTATAGGACCTGCATAGTCAACATGGATCCTATGCCACGGTATAGTAGGCCATTCCCAAGGATGAAGTGGACTTTTCCTTGGGAGATCTCTGTTCTCTAGGCAGCTTTTACAGGAACGAACCAATGATTCGAGTTCTCCATCTAAACCAGGCCACCAGAAATAAGATCTCGCCAGCTCTTTCATTTTTGTTGCGCCCATGTGTTCAGCGTGAAGTTCCTTCATTAAATTCGACCTGCCTTTATTTGGGATAATCAGTCTCTGGCCCCATAAGAGACAGCCATTTTGAATCGAGAGGCCAGACTGACGTTGATAAAAAGGCTGTAATTCACTCTCAACCTTAGTAGGCCAACCAACTGAGCAGAAATGGATGACCCTAGACAGAATAGGGTCTGATTTTGTCCACTGCTCTATTTGTACTGCAGATACTGGAGTGGATTCCAAAAACTCCACCAAGTGAACCCATTCTGTAGGTATAGGTACACAATCATTTGGATTTTCTAAGGGCAACCTACTTAGCGCATCAGCCGTACCTAGAAGTTTACCTGACCGATGTACTAAGTCAAATTTATAGGCTTGTAGAATCAGTGCCCATCGTTGAATCCTACCTGAGGCCATAACTGGAATATTTTTATTAGGTGAAAATAAACCTAAAAGAGGCTTATGGTCAGTAATTAGTTTAAATTCATGACCCCATAGATAGAAATGAAATTTTTTTACTGCAAATACTAAGGCTAATGCTTCACGTTCCACTTGTGCATATCGTCTTCCCGTCTCGGTTAGTGTTCTAGAAGCAAAACAGATAGGCCTATCTACACCATCAATGTGGTGAGATAACACTGCCCCAATTCCATAAGAACTGCTGTCTGCTGAAACTACGAGAGGAAGTTTAGGATCATAATGCACTAGGAGAGTGGACTTTAGTAGTACGTCCTTTGAAGCCTCAAATGCCTCCTTTTGAGTTTTCTCCCATCTCCACTGTTCCCCAGATTCGTAATAGCTTATTTAGGGGTTCAAGGAAAGTCGATGCATTAGGCAAAAATTTCCTATAAAAGTTTAGGAGACCTAAATAAGCTTGTAACTGTGTGATGTTTTGTGGAGGTGGTGCCTTTTCTATTGCTTCTAGTTTATCCACCGTTGGATGAATGCCTGAGGCATCTATGCGGAACCCTAAATATGAAACCTCATTAGTGACCCATGAACACTTTTCTCTCTTTGGCTTAAGTCCGGCATCCCGGAGTCTTTTTAGAACCGTGGTTAATCTAGTTAGGTGTTCTTTTTTAGTCGAACCTGAAATGAGGACATCATCTAGAAAGCAAAGTACCCCTGGAATGTGACCTAGAACTTGGTCCATTGTCCTCTGAAAAATACCCGGAGCCGATGCTATTCCATAGCATAGCCTATTGTACTTATATAGGCCTCGGTGCGTATTTATGATAGTTAATTCTTTAGAGTTTTCATCTAAACTTAGTTGAGCATAGGCTTGGGACATATCGAGTTTTGTGAAATATTTACCCCCAGCAAGAGAGCTAAATAATTCATCAGGCTTGGGTATAGGATAGCAATCTAGAAGGACGGCTCTATTTGCTGTTAAACGGTAATCCCTACATAACCGCACGGACTTGTCCGGTTTTAGTACAGGAACTACTGGGGCAGCCCACTTAGCGTGTGTGACTGGTTCAATAATTTTATCTTTTAGCAGCCTGTCAATTTCTAAATCTACCTTCTCCGGCAGTGCATGCGCAATTGAACAAGCCTTACAAAATTTCGGAGTTACATTAGGATCTACTTCTATGCAGACCTGATGGCCTTTTAGGTTGCCTACTTCAGGCCCCAAAACAGAAGAAAACTCCCTTAACAATGAGTCTATGTCAGATGGATATGAGAGTGTATGCACATCTGCCTGACCCCTTGGCAAGATTTTGTCAATTGGCATTTTCAAAGCATCAATCCAATCACGGCCTAGTAGAGTAGGCCCTTGCCCATCCACCACTAAAAGGGTTAAGGGATGAGACAACGTTTTCTGGTTGAGTGTAACTGTGACGTATGCTTCTCCACAAATAGGTATTTGTATGTCCCCGTACTTCTTCAAAATCGTTTTAGATGCACGTAGTTTAGGTGTGTTTTTGAAAATCTTATCAAAAACTACCTTGGACATGACCGTCCGGGCAGCACCCGTATCCAATTCTAGAGGAACTGTAATTCCATTTAGGCTTACCTCTACAATATATGGGCCTGTATTTTTCCCACTTTGCTGCTCATAAAATAGGTACTCCACCCCAATGTTCGAAGTATTTCCCTTTTGAGGATTTATACTAGAAATGTTAAAATTAGAATTTTCACCCTTTGTTTTCTTTGAAAAACACACTTTAGCTATGTGGCCTATTTCACTACAGTTTCGGCAAACTGCTTCTTTAAAAGGGCAATCTTTCTTCCAATGGTGTTTTCCACACCCTGTACATGGCTTGGAAGGCTTAGTAGAATTAGTAGGCTTAGTCGTATTCGCCTCATACCTTTTATTTGCCTATCTAGTAGGCTCGTTAGGTCTGCCAGGCCTAGAAGATTTAAAGCTATTTACGTGTTGGGCTTTACTACTATGATTGCCAAAAGCTCTAACATCTTTAGCAGCTGCTTCTCTAGCCGTAGCTATTTCTACAGCCTGACTAAAAGTTAGGTCCTGTATGGCTAATAGGGCTCTCTGGGTAGACTCCTCTTTGAGACCCATTACAAACCTATCTCTTAGCATTTCATCTAATTTGTCCCCAAATTTACACGTACGGCTATGGCTTTTTATTCCTGCAACAAACTCTGCAATGCTTTCATTTCCCGTCTGATGCCTTGAATAAAATTTGAAACGTTCATAGATGAGAACTACTCGGGGTTTGTAGTGATCGGTTAGGGCCTGTACCAATTCATTATAGGTGCAAGTTTCCGGTGCTTTAGGAGAAACTAGGTCCATAACTAAACCAAACGTTTTAGGGCCTATTATAGTTAAAAAGGTAGGTACTTTCTTAGCATCCGGAATGGAATTTGCCTCGAAAAACAACCTCACCCTAGTGGCATAAGCTTCGAAGTCCTCCCCAGAGTCTTCGTAGGGGCTTATATGGCCAATCACCGATGCGAAAAATGCTCTGTTTGAATTGGTCCACAATTAACCCACCCCTTATATCTCCAGTCTAACTATAGAGTAGATCAAGTCTAGCCTAGAGGGGTCAGCCTAGAGATTCCGGAAATGGTCCAGAGCGGGCAGATAAATTGAGGTCCACAGTAGGATTCCTCACAAGATTAGGTTAGGGCAATCTACCTTCACCTTTGTTAAGCTATGAGTTGATGCTGGGTCTTAGGCCACAATGTAGGCCTAACTTGTCTGACCCAGCTTAATTTAATGTTATTAACTGTCTGGTGTAAAAACTCAATTAGTCACTTACTTTTAGTTATTGGAGTCTCTCCCTTCTCCGGTTGTATATTTGTCGAGAGCGTACTTTGCTGGTACGTCCTCTCGCCCCGTTCTTCGTTTTCGTTCCCCCTTTGTTCTCCTCTTCGCGGGGCTTCTTGTACCAGCGTTGTCTTGGTTTTTTCCTCAGTTGGTTGAGCGGTAATGTATCTCCATTACCGAGCACGCTCCTCCCACACAGTATATAAATACTAGTGTGGAGAATAACTCTGGTGAGCAACCAATTGGTTTCATCCACCCAGTTATTGACATAAAAGGAATTTAATAATTGTTAGATTAACTACCTACCTACTCAGTGAACCATTTTCGTTACCTCCCAACTACCCACTCATCAGTTTTCCATATACTGGGGGCCCCGGGAGATAAAAATTTTGGTGTCATTGTCACCAATTTTTGTGTCTGAGTGTAGACTAGCTAACTATTTAACTGTAAATGCCTGTTAATCTGATTAACAGTGCCTATCCTCACCTTCTCATGGAGAAGGTGTAGCATTTAATTAGAAGAGAAAATATACATCCATAGGATGAAACTGTCTATGGTCTTTACCATAAGAAAAGAAAAAATGAAAGTTAGAAGATAAAATTACAATTCCCCAGCATCTATTTTTTGTTGTAAAAATAGTCGCGCCTTTAATGCTGTTTGTCGCTGAGGTCTTGTGTCTGTCAATGTTGTAGTAGGATGCGTTACCACTCCTACTGTCAAAGGAATAGTTACTGGAAGTTCAGTGTCTCCAGTTGTTACTGTCAGTGGAGAAGGTTCTCCAAAGTCCATTGTTTTGGGTCCAGACTCTAAAGGGTACAAAAGAGAAATGTCTCTTGTTGTGTCACCCGTTGAAGTCCTTAATTTGACCACTCTTGTTACTCCATCTGCCCCTGGTCTGAGTTCTGAAACTCTAGCCAGAGGCCAGTATTGTCTTGGAGTACTGTCATGTATGAGAACAAGGTCCCCTACCTTAATTGTGTCAGACCAATCCTTCTTAGTCATTTGTTTATGTCTCTCCCTTAGACCCATCAAGTACTCAGTTTTCCACTGTTTAATGAAATGAGCTTTAACCTAGTTAAATGTTGTAACTTCGTCTGGAGCTCATCATGTCGTTGAGTCCAGTTTGGGTCTTCTGAAGAGTCTATATTGTAGTCCGGCAGGAGACTAACTTGTTCTCCCCGAATCAAATGACTTGGAGTTAATGGTTCTGGGTCATTAATGTTGTCACTCACATAAGTGAGTGGTCTATTGTTAATGATGTTCTCAATCTCAGCCAGGAGAGTGAGTAACCCAAATAAGTGTATCTGTTTTTTGCCAATTGCTTTCTTCAAGCAATTTTTTACTGTTTGTATATTCCTCTCCCAGATAGAACCATACCAAGGAGAGGCAACCGGAATATACTTCCACTTTATGTTTTTATTTTGTATATATAATTGTGTGATTTCATTGCTTAACAAGTCGTGGATGACTTGTTCACCAGCTTTGAAATATGTAGCATTGTCAGTCCAAACTGTCTTTGGTACTGAATGTCGTGCACAGAATCTCTTAAAGACAGCAACAAAAGATTCTGCTGTAAGGTCCTCCACAACATCCAAATAAACAGCTCGTGAGGCAGCACATGTAAACAGTACAATGTACATTTTTTGTTCAGTGTCACCCACCCCTACAGTCAATGCTCCTGTATAGTCAATGCCTACAGTCTCAAAGGGTCTGTTGAGAGTAACTCTCTCCTCTGGCAAAGCAGGAGGATTTGGTTTCCTATAGGGCCTAGCATGAATACGCCTACATGTGACACACTCACTCAGGACTGTTTTAACAGTGATCCTTCCCTTGGGTATCCAATAAGTTTTTCTTAATGTAGTTAGTGTCTGTGGTACCCCATATGATATACATCATTGTGTGTTTTTCTGATTATTAATGTTGTCAAATAGCTAAATCTAGGTAAAAGGATTGGATTTTTGCTTTTGTATGACAGTTTTGATTTGTCTAATCTCCCTTTACACCTTAGAAGGCCTTCCTCATCTCTGAACAAGTTTAGATCCACAACTACTGATGGTACAGGTTCTTTTGTTTGTTTCCCATTAGTTAAGAATTCTAACTCTTTATTGTACTCTTTTTGTTGTGCTTGGCCTATCCAGTATTGGGTTGCAACTTCTGTATAATTATGATTGTTTTTATTTAGCTGTTTGTTAATTGTAGCTAAACAGTTGTGAGCAAACCTCAAACAGTAGGCTGTCACCCTGACAAGTTTGTTGAAATCAGAATACTTTTCATAATTAGTGATTGGTTCAACCTTTTCATTGAAAAGATTAAATTTAATGTCAAGTTAACTTGTTCCACAGGCCATTGGTCTGTATTACAGAGCCACTTAGGTCCCATAAACCAAGTTTTGTTTGACTTCAACAACTTGTAGGATAAACCTCTGGTCAGAAAGTCTGCTGGATTCTGTTTAGTTGGAACATAGTGAAAGTTTACTTGTAGGCTTTCATTAGCGTCAGCTATTTCTTTTAGCCTATTTCTTACAAAGATATTCTTACTATTAATGCTATCATTCCGTATCCAGGCAAGACAAATCTGACTGTCAAGCCAGACGTGGATATGAGTTATTGGCACATCATAGTAAGCATCCTTAAGCAATGAAATGGTTTTAATGGCTAATGTAGCAGCCAATAGTTCCAATTGAGGTACGGTTCGGGTAGGTTTGAGAGGTGCAACTTTCCCTTTTGCATAAATTAGATGACTTTCTGTAGGGCTTACAAGATACGCACAGCACCCATAAGCTTGTGTGCTTGCATCAGCAAACACATGAAGTCTCTGGGGCTTATCCCTAAACCCACAGCACCTTTGAATTTTAATGTTCTGCACTTTTGTTAAATCAGTAGCTAACTTCTTCCAAGATTTTTGATTTTCATTTGTTATTGGATCATCCCACCCAACATTTGTCCTCCAAATTTCTTGGAGGAGAATCTTTGATTTTATTGTTGAAGGCAGGAATAGACCCATAGGATCAAAAATTTTGGAAGCCTCTGATAATATTTGTCTTTTAGTATTTGCTTCCTCATCAAGTTTAAAACCTTTAGTACAGATTGAATCATGACTGTTAGAAGTTGCATCCAAATACCAGTTCATACCTAAAGTTTTAACTCTGTCTGATGGCTCAGTAAGACCATTATTATCCTTTAAAATCTTTTTGTTTAAATCCTCATTATTTGAAATCCACTCTCTAAGTTCAAAGTTACCTTGTTGCATAATGTTTTGAGAGTGTTCATAGACTTCAGATAATTCAGATTTTGTTGTCGTTGAGCCTATTAGATTGTCTACGTAAAAATGTTCCTTAAGGAAGTTCAATGTTAGAGAGTTATTAAACTGGTTTAAATGATGTCTAATTGTCAATGCTAATAGGCTAGGTGAGCAATTGGCTCCAAACAACACAACATTAAATCTATAGGTTATGAACCCTTTATTCAAATCAAATGGATCCTTGAACCATAAGAACCTTAGTTGGTTCTTATCATATTCATTTTTAAGATTTATTCTCAAAAATGCCTTTGAAATGTCACTTTGTACAGCATATTTGTCTAACCTGAACCTCAGTAAGATCTTCACAAGGTCAGAAATGAGATTAGGACCCTCAATCAAGCAATCATTCAAACTGTGTTTATCACTGTCTTTGAGGCTACAGTTATATACTACTCTGAGTTTTGTTGTTGGGGCATCTTGTCGATAAACCCCCTGTGGGTTAAATAATGACAACCATCTTTTTTAAAAGGGTTATTTGTTACTTCTTCAATGAAGCCTTTCTGTAGCTGTTCTTTGAAGACATTATTATATCTTTTTACATTATTATCTTGTTTGAGTTTTTTTCATTACTTTATATAAATGTCCTTTAGCTACTTTGAGATTGTCTCTTAAAGTTGGACAATTTATTTTCCAAGGTAACTCAATAAAATAACTATTGTCTTTGCACTGAATGGTGTCTTCAAATCTTTCTACCATTAACTGATCTTCTGAAGTTTGATTTGTGTCATGTATACCCACAGATTCTAGCAACCATAAAGTTTGAATTGCCTCATCCAAAGTTTCATTTGATAATGATGAATTAATGTTCTCAGTTGAGATAATATTATTCAAAGTGTTGCTATTCTTACAGGTGTTATGTAGGACTGAGTTGAGGCACATAGTATTTGTTGGTCATGAACTGTTTTGGTTTAGGTCTAGGTTGTATTCTGATAGGTCACCCAAAGGGCTATCCCTGATGGAGTCTGAATAGCTATACCATTACCTATCTCTACTATGCCCTTATGAATAAGATTAATATAATCTGCCCCTATTAGCATTTCAATGTTAGCTACTGTGTTGTTAGTGATATGTCTATCAGCTATTTTGTAGTGTTTTCCCAAATGATTTATGGTTTGTTCTAGTTTGGGTATAACCAGTTTGTTTTGTCCTACTTTAGAAATAATAACTGCTTCAATTTTCTTGAATTTACTTTCTAAATGTAGTTCCAGGTCAATTGTCTTATAGCTATTTTTGTCCGAGTTATCCTTAACAAGGACGCAATATTGAGGTTTTTGTTCATTCGGGTTTGGTGTCAAACCCAATTTTTAACTACATTTTTTGAAACAAATGTTTGTTGAGAACAACAGTCTATAAGACATCTCACTGGAGTGGTACTACCCTCACTATTCATTAAGTCCAAAGTAATAGTTGGTAAAAGAATCTCAGTGTTTCTTGTTACATTGTTTGAACAAGCAGAATGTCCCATGAAAGTGGCATTTTCTTGATTACCTTTGTTTGGGGGAGGTATCTTTTGAGTTTGAGTATTATTGTTTGGACACTTTGGTGAATCACACATTGATGAGACATGTCGTAAACTTTTACAAAACTTACACTTGAATCTTAACCTAGATTTACAGTCTTTCTTATAATGTCCCTGGCCAGTACACTTTTTACACAGGTTCAACTGTTCACATCTTTTAGCCCTTTGGTTAAAGTCTGAATATTTGTCACACCCAGTACTACTGTGTTCATTACTTGCACAAAATTTGCAATGTGGTGTGTAAGTTGAGGCAGCAGTTACATTAAAGTTCTGTAATGTAGGTGTTCGTGTATTATAGTTGGTCACATTTGATTCTCCAGTATCAAGTTTTGTCTGTTTGGCTGTAGCTAGTTGGTCTCTGGGAACAGTCTTTGGTTTATCCATAGTCTGGGTCTTATGTGTTGGAAAATCTCTCAAGTTGTAATTAATTAGGATATTGGGGAAGTGTTTTCTTATTTGTTCTAAATTAGGATAATTTTCTCCCGTCTTTAGAATTAAAATATCTTTAACCCTCGAAGGAAGGCACCTAAGTACTATGCTTTGTATAAGCCAAGATGAAGTTTTTAATATCTATCTCATTGCTAACCAGTTGTCCTATAATAGCTTCTAATTTTGTATAAAAAATTTCCATATCACTATGGTTATCTTTTATGGGTGCAAATTCAAAAATTTGTTGAGATAATTCATATACAATCAAATCTTTATTAATGTAATTACGTTTTAAAAGATCAATAGCTACTTCATATGAATCCCCTACGGCTGGTAAATAGGCTATTAGGTTATAGGCTGGGCCTTTAAGGGAACTAGTTAAGTAACTAAACTTTTCAACAGTTGAAATATAAGGTTTATTACCTATTAAATTCTCAAATTTGTCAATGAAGATGGGAATTGTACCGTGTCCCCTTCAAATGTTGGTACTAGCAAAATGGGTAACTGAGCCCTCAATTCTTGTGACTCAGGATTTAGCATGCCACTTAAATTTTGTTGAAGGTTAGCCCTACTTTGATTAAAATCAGAATTAGGTTTTTTTTGGTGTTAAGTCAGTCAAACGAGACCGTAGTCTCCTTATTTGCTGTTCAATTGAGCTTACCTGATCATCATCATCAGCGTAAAGGTCTATCAATTGTTCTTCAGCCATTTCGGATTCAACTAACTCTGAAATACTCTCATTAATGGCTATTATTTCCTTCTTTTTAATTTCCATTTAAATTACACTCTCTATATTTTCCTTACCTGGTTGTGTAATATTGTTAAAAGTGTTCACAGCCTTTGTAACAGCTCCCAACTTTGCCCCCCTTTTCTTTTTTAACTTTTTCAATTCTGCACTGTCCATGTCTAAGTCAAAATTGTTTAACTGGGGATCGTAATGAAATAGAGGACAAGAAGAAATTACCAGAGAAGAGAGAGCACAGACAAAACAGTCAAGTTCAAATTTGGTTTAATCCCCCCAAGTACTTGTGTGTCACTCAGGTCTAAGCTTATAAGAGAATGAGACTCCTTTAATGTAAATGTTTCCTAGTTAGGCCCTAGGTTGTAGACCTAATTAGGCTTGCTCAGGTTAGGCTTAGGCTAGACCATTTAGCCTAATTCTGCAATTTTTGTTAAGTAAGGTTAAGGTTTGTAAATTCCCCACACAGGACCACCAATGCGAAAAATGCTCTGTTTGAATTGTCCACAATTAACCCACCCCTTATATCTCCAGTCTAACTATAGAGTAGATCAAGTCTAGCCTAGAGGGGTCAGCCTAGAGATTCCGGAAATGGTCCAGAGCGGGCAGATAAATTGAGGTCCACAGTAGGATTCCTCACAAGATTAGGTTAGGGCAATCTACCTTCACCTTTGTTAAGCTATGAGTTGATGCTGGGTCTTAGGCCACAATGTAGGCCTAACTGTCTGACCCAGCTTAATTTAATGTTATTAACTGTCTGGTGTAAAAACTCAATTAGTCACTTACTTTTAGTTATTGGAGTCTCTCCCTTCTCCGGTTGTATATTTGTCGAGAGCGTACTTTGCTGGTACGTCCTCTCGCCCCGTTCTTCGTTTTCGTTCCCCCTTTGTTCTCCTCTTCGCGGGGCTTCTTGTACCAGCGTTGTCTTGGTTTTTTCCTCAGTTGGTTGAGCGGTAATGTATCTCCATTACCGAGCACGCTCCTCCCACACAGTATATAAATACTAGTGTGGAGAATAACTCTGGTGAGCAACCAATTGGTTTCATCCACCCAGTTATTGACATAAAAGGAATTTAATAATTGTTAGATTAACTACCTACCTACTCAGTGAACCATTTTCGTTACCTCCCAACTACCCACTCATCAGTTTTCCATAACCGACATGCTAGAGCAAAACCGAATTAGGCCAAATCACGTGAAGTAGGTTAGGTTAGGTTTAAATTTGATCTAGTTACTCCCCAGTTTGGGCTGAATAGTGAATTTTATTAGAGTTAGGGCTGAATAGTGAATTGTATTAGAGTTAGGGCTGAGTAGGAATTAGTTTTAGAGTTAGGGCTGAGTAGGAATTAGTTTTAGAGTTAGGGCTGAGTAGGAATTAGTTTTAGAGTTAGGGCTGAGTAGGAATTAGTTTTAGAGTTAGGGCGGCGGGACCTACGCTATAGTACGGTAGCTTACCCACACAAACAAACCAAATCGGACAACCCACTAGGCTACATCCAATTTTCCAAACAACCACTTGAACCCAATAAGCCAAATTAACCCAATGAGCCAAATTTAACCCAATGAACAAAATTTAACCAAATGAGCCAAATCCCATCCTCGGCCAAATGTGATAGCGTGGGGTAGACACCCCAGTTAGGTTACTTAGGTTCTAGCAAACAATCAAAAGCACTTACCGGTGCGTTGAATTAGGTATTCCTTGAAGCCTACCGTTTTATTCCTGTGTCCCACAAACAGCCTACCTAACTCTCTCTTACATTACCAATTTAGAAGCTATAGACATTACCCCTACTATACTTAAGTACGAACAACTTCCTACCCGATTTGTCACCTAAGAAACATCATCTAATTATACTCAGCACCAAAGATTAGGTCAGATAGGAAAAAACATGTCTAGGCCTGTTATTTTATTTATTTGTTGGGTTCAAAATCCCAGCTGAGCCGTGAACGGCCAAATTCTAAAGGGCCAGTTCTATCTGAAGCCCAAGTTAAGCTAAATTAAAACTTACGGATTTGAGATCCTATTAGGTCCTACCTCAGGGTAACCTCAGGGTTGCTGACTCGATGCGGGCCTACCTTAGACCTTAGTTACATGAATTTAATGTAAACAAAAGGGTACTATTTATGGTCTTCTTTCTCAACCTTGCAACAACAACGCAACCTGGACTATTGCACGGTGCAACAATCTTGTATCTAAACAACCAAACTGAATTGCAAGAGAGCTCTCTACAAGACCACACCCTGTACGTACGACATCCCACAAACGAGTAGAAAAGACGCGCAGCGCCCCAAAATGATGCCACCAGCGTCCCAAACACTGATGCCACAAGAGCCCAAAAATGCTAGCTCTTATTAAGTGAATTTTTCACTAACCTTACAATTATGAGATGGATATATATACACCTTAACTTAATATATACAAGCAATGCTGCATCAATCAGCTTAGTCATCATATCGCCTTGGGACAACAATGGTTCTTCCTCTTCTAGATTTTCTAACACACCCCACCGAAGAGGCATTGTTGTCGTTACCTTCCGCAAGGTTAGCCAAGCCTTCTCCATGAGGCTGTAACTCAAATGTTTCATCTTGACTATCTGTGTTTTTGCTGATTTCTAAAGCATAGAGTTTTTGTATAGGTCCTTTAACTTTCCTCCTGAAGTCTTTACCAGTGCAGACCTAACTAAATTGTCTTTGCCAACAAACAACTCTTCAATTATGCCAAGCTTCCAGCATTGCCTTGGTCTTTCATCCCCATCATTACCACGTCTCCCACCTTGATTACAATTTGCATTGGAGCCCTTTACCTTGCCTGATGGGTAATAATTGAGTTCTGGCAAGTATTCCATCTGCCACCTCTTCCATAACTGATCTTGTAGCTCTTCAAGGTACCTGAACCGTCTGGTTAACTCTCCTTGAGTGCTCTGGATAGGCTGCAAGTCTTCTGGCACACTGGGGCTTGATGTTAATCGTTTACCACAAAGAAAATGATTTGGTGTCAATGGCTCTGCATCCTGCATACTGTTGTAAACAAAAGTGATAGGCCTACTGTTCACCATTGCTTCTACTTCACATAAAACAGTGGAGAATTCTCTCTTTGCTCAAATGAGCATTAGCTAAAAGTTTCTTTAATGGACACTTTACACTTCTCACTAGCCTTTCCCAAAATCCTCCCCACCATGGTGCTCTCTCAACAATAAACTCCCACTGTACCCCTTGGTGTGAAAAGTAGGATTGGAATCCTTCCTCTTTTAGCAAGGACCAAATTTCTTGAGTTCCTTTCCAGCCTTTTTGAAGGTTTTTGCATTATCCGATATGATTTTATTTGGGAAACCCCTTCTGTTCACAAACCTTTTAAAGGCCAAAAGAAATACATCACTACTTAGGTTGCTTACCAACTCCAAATGGATTGCTCTGGTGGTAGCACAGGTGAAAAGACATATATAACCTTTGTTAGACTCCCCTCGCTCATACACATAGACTGGCCCTGCAAAGTCTACTCCCCACATCAAATGGGGCAGTATATACAACACCGTTCTCTTGGAAGTGGAGCCACCTTTTCATAATAAGGCTTTGCACTACAACGCTTGCAAACCACACATTTATGCAAGACCTTTTTTACTACTTGTCTAATTTTGGGATCCAAAATTGTTGTCTAATCTCTATTATCACTTCTCTAACTCCCGCATGTAACAGCTTATGATGAGTATCCAGGATCAAAGGCCCACAAAGTGCCCCCCAGAAGGTAGCAAAATTGGATGTCTTTTCTCCTCTGGAAGCCCAGAAAACTGTAGTCTACCTCCTACTCTCAATAAATACTGATCCAAAAACACATCCAAACCCTTGAGCGCAGAATGTGTTGGTAGAACCTGTAATGGATGGCTGGTGAGGCAATTCTCTCTCTTCACCAAATTTTTCCTTCTGCATATATACCACCCAGTATTTCCTGGCTTGCTGAATCTCATTACTGTTCAGAATTCCTTCCCTTCTTGTTTCTCCCTTAATGTTGTTGGTAAATCTATATACCTATGCTGTCACTCTTAACAATCTTTTCAGACTGCTAATGTCCTCAAGCCTCAATATGGGGTCCTGCTGCATAACTTGACAACTGTTCACAGCGCATTTTCTCACCTCACTCACCCATGCTTCTTCAGCCTGGCATTCTCCTACAATAGGCTGATTAGAAGGCCAGTTTTCACTTCCAAGTTTTAGCCACTCTGGCCCATTCCACCACAAACTTGACTGTGAAGATCTTTCACTGAAATTCCTCGTGTTGGTAAATCAGCGGGGTTTTGGATGCCTGACAATGCTTCCATTGCTTGGATCTGTGTGCGCTTGAATTTCCTCCACCCTATTGGCAACAAATTGGTTTCCATTTCCTTGCCCGACTTCTTAACCAGTGCCAAACTATAGTGGAGTCTGTCCAATAATAGCTTGGAATTTCATAGAGGGCAAAGACTTTCGCACTGTAATTGCAAGCCGACTAGCAATAACGGCACCCATCAATTCCAACCTTGGAACAGAAAGCCTTTTCAAAGGTGCTACTCTACTCTTTGCAGCAACCAACCTGCAAACTTACTTCCTCTTGCAATGCGCCTCTTATATAAATACAAGTTGCATAGGCTTCCTCACTTGCATCACAAAAGATGTGCAGCTCCAAATTGTCTGGACTATTGTTCAACTCTCCAAAGTACCATCTTGGGATTTCAATGTCTCCAAGATGTGCCAATTCTTTGAACCATATTTCCACTTTACCACCATATGATCAGGTAACTCTTGGTCCCAACCAAGTCCAATTTCCCAGAGGCTCTGAAACCAAATTTTTTACTTTATCACAAATGGAGCCAGGAATCCAAGAGGATCAAAGACTTTTGAAGCCAAACTAAGAGCTGTACGTTTTGTCCACCTTGTCTCATTCTCAGCCAGCTCTACTAAAGATTTCCCATTGAGGGTAAACAAATCATCATCTTGCTGCCAAACATGCCTAGCACCTTTGCGTCTATTGCCCACAACTCCTTAATACCAGAATCCTCAATACTTTCTGCTGCATCAGGTACTACACAGGAATGACTCATAAACTCTTGTAATTGCGAATGATTGGTCTGCCATTTTCTAAGCTCCATGCCAGCCTCCCTCATTATAGCTCTAGCCTCCATGAAATCTTTTTAGCCATTTCTGTATTATCCACGGAACACAGCAAATCATCAAATAAAAATTTTTCCTTATGTGTTCAATAGTGTTAGGATAGACTTCAGAATATTTCTTAAAATGGTACTGCATAGTAGCTGCAAACAGAAATGGACTAGAGCTGAGGCCAAACAACACAGACTTCATTCTATATGCTTGAACCTAGGTTCATTTTCCAACAAGTCTTTCGTATCCACCCACAGATACCTTACTGCATCTCTGTCCTCTGGTTTTAACTTTATCCGCAAAAAGGCTTGCTTCACATCTGCAGTCAATGCTACTCTACCAAACCTGAATCTCAGTAACAAGGAAAATAAATCTGCATTTAAATTTGGCCCAGCATCCAAACAGTCATTCAGGACACACCACCTTTGTCCTTGGCTAAGCATCAAAACTACCCTCAGTTTGGTGGTAGTTTTGTCTCGCCGTACCACTGCATGGTGTGGCAGATAATGTGCCTCCTGGCTCACCAGCTCACCTTGCACCCTTTCAGCATAGCCCTCCCTTACATAACTTAGGATGGCCTCATTGTATTCAATTAACAACTCATTTTTTCTTAGCCTGTACAATGAAGTCTCCAACCTCCGATTAGCTAGCTGAAGGTTTGAACCGGGTTTGCAAGAATCCTTCCATGGTAGGCCAACTTCATAGCAACCATCTCTAAACCCAATCCCTTTTTCAAATTGCTCTAAAAACATCATTGTTCACTGTACTTGCCTGTTTGTCCTTTATGCCAATAGATTCAAGTTCCCAAACACTTTCAAATGCCTTTCCAGACCATGGCTGTTCTCCTCAATCTTAACAAAAAGAGCCTTAATTTCCATTTCATTGCAATAGCTACCATGTAGCATCCAGCCTAGCTTACTTTCAATAGCTACCGGGCCTTGAGATGTACGGACAATATTACCAGTGATGAAGTCCCAATAATAGTCAGCTCCAATCAAAAGACTAATATCTTCTGTTCCCTCAAACTTATTATTGCCCAAATTAATTCCTTTAACTTGCAATTCTTGGACACATGCCATATCTAAACAAGTAGTGACTGGAGCACAAAGTTCCTCAATCTCTACAGCTTGGACCTTGATAGTGGGACTTTGCGGTAACAACCCTTTAACCAGACTTCTACCTTCTTAAATTTGGTTCGGTTTGAACGGAACCCCCAACCCAGAATTCTTAAATTTTCCCTCTTAAGTTCTTTAAACTTCAATTTTCTGGAAATTCTGGTCTTAATAAAACTACACTGGCTACCACTATCAAACAACACTCTTACAGTAGCTTCTCCATCATTCCCAATTAATAAGGCTGCAGTTGTTTGCAATAATCCCCCTTTACTTTTACTCCCTTGCATAACAGTGGCATGTGCCACTGATGTCTCTACTTCTGGGGTAGGCCTACTAGGAGTGTTTTCACACATAATGGCTGATGCCTACCATGACGTTTTATGCACAAAATTTTAACTTACAAAACCTTGCTCTATGACCTTTCAAAAAAACATTTTAAACATGCTGTGGACTTAGTACCCTGTCCTTTCTCTCCTCAAAGGGTAAGGCCTCAGCCACCTCACATTTATATGACTTGTGGTTGCCTTCGCAAAATATGCATTCCTTGATTCCCTTTAATTTATTCTCAGAGGAGGCATGTAGAGCTGACACTGTACTGGGCTATTCCTTTTTGTGGAAACTTTGGTGCTGTGCTGCCTTTGTCCCTTGTTTACCATCCCACTGTGCAAACTCAACTCCCTCTCGTCTTGCTAATTCTGTGCCTAAAAGACTTAACATCTGCTGAAGGAGGATGTACACATGTTCTGCAGAGTATCCCCTACTTAATTCAAGCAAAATTTGAGCTAGGCAATTTAGACTCCAGTGTAGGAACCACATTATACCATACTTTTCCATTCCTACACCCAAGTTGTCCAGGGACCTAGTTCTAATTTCAAATTCATCATATAACTGCCGTAAACTCCTTGACACTATTAGGATTATTAACAGGAGGTATAGCTAAAAGTGCACGGAGGTGGCTTTTAATTAAGATCTCTGGCTTACCAAACCGTTTCTTTAATATTCCCAAGCCACATTATAATTAGCCTCTGTTAATGCTAATCCTGCTATAGTCTTTGCTGCTCCCCTTCCAAGAGGGACCGCAAATAATTAAACTTCTCCACGGCACTTAACACTTGACTAGAATGAACTGCTGATTGAAAACTGTCTGCCCATCCTTGCCATTCCTGAATACTCCCAGAAAATGTTTGAGTACAAGCCTCGGTAATTGAACTACAGATCTGTTAACCTTAACTTCAAACATCATTTGTTGCGTGTTGTGTTTCATTATTAGACCTGGTCTCTAACTGTACTGAGCTGCTAAACTCTTTTGCTCGGAGGCCTACTTTAATTATATCATCAATAATCTCTTCAAAGTAAATTATGTTATTTTCTATTTCATCCTCTTCTATAAGAGCCTCAATTTTTAACATTTACCTCACTTAGAGCAACCTTTTTAGTTTCTAATATGGAAAGCTGCGCAGTCACTAAGCGTAAATCCTCTGCTCTATGGCAGAATCTATAGTGGCAATGACCTTTGTAATTAGACCTTTGTAGGCGCTTCTCCTTTTTATAAATTTGTTCAATCAGATGCACTCATCTTCAATGCAAACAACAATTGGGCTCAATACCAAATGAGCTGAATTGGCAGAAATACTTTACCAAACTGATCAAACGCCAATTTTTACTTTCAAATAAAACTGAATTGCTAGGTGGGGTACTAACCAACACCAATATGGAATACCAATTTTTTCCACCCAAGTAACTGGCGCACTGGTCTGCAACCTTCGCCTACGAATAATAAACCAAATTAACCAAACTGGTAAATGTAGGCCAAAAACAACGACAGACAAGTGGCCAGTTTCGCAATTGGGCAACCAAACTTTCTACCCTGGGACCTTAATTCAATAATAACCCAAATTAACCAAACTGGTAAAATGTAGGCCAAAACAACGACAGACGACTGGCCAAGTTTCGCAATTGGGCAACCAAACTTTCTACCCTGGGACCTTAATTCAATAATAACCCAAAATTAACCAAACCGGTAAAATGTAGGCCCAAAACAACGACAGACGATGGCCAAGTTTCGCAATTGGGCGACCAAACTTTTTACCCTGGGACCTTAATTCAATAATACTCAACCCGTCTAGGCCTAACTTGGGCTACAATTTGCACAATCAGAACTTTGCCGAAAAATAGTCACTGACTCAGTCTTGGGTAGAATCCGGTTCTGAAGGACCATGTTTTTTATTTATTTGTTGGGTTCAAAATCCCAGCTGAGCCGTGAACGGCCAAATTCTAAAGGGCCAGTTCTATCTGAAGCCCAAGTTAAGCTAAATTAAAACTTACGGATTTGAGATCCTATTAGGTCCCTACCTCAGGGTAACCTCAGGGTTGCTGACTCGATGCGGCCTACCTTAGACCTAGTTACATGAATTTAATGTAACAAAAAGGGTACTATTTATGGTCTCTTTCTCAACCTTGCAACAACAAACGCAACCTGGACTATTGCACGGTGCAACAATCTTGTATCTAAACAACCAAACTGAATTGCAAGAGAGCTCTCTACAAGACCACACCCTGTACGTACGACATCCCACAAACGAGTAGAAAAGACGCGCAGCGCCCCAAAATGATGCCACCAGCGTCCCAAACACTGATGCCACAAGAGCCCAAAAATGCTAGCTCTTATTAAGTGAATTTTTCACTAACCTTACAATTATGAGATGGATATATATACACCTTAACTTAATATATACAAGCAATGCTGCATCAATCAGCTTAGTCATCATATCGCCTTGGGACAACAATGGTTCTTCCTCTTCTAGATTTTCTAACAAGGCCAGACCAAAGCAATACGAACAGCCGCGTTGGTTCGTTTATGACTTGCTCTTGCCATTCAGCTTAGATTTAGTGATATTTACCCTTTAGTGACTTTTAGACTATATACATACACGTCACCTCAGGAAGATTCTTAACCATCTCTCTTCTCACAATCTTCTTTCAGATTGTCAGTATAGGTTTTACAAGGGATGCTCTATTGGCAATCTTCTTGCATATCTCTCTGACTCTTGGTTATCCTCTTTTGGGAATTTTGATGAAACTTTGGCTATTGCCCTAGTAGACATATAAAAAACTTTTGATAGAGTCTGGCACAAATCTTTAATTTTGAAACTGTCCTCCTTCGGTTTATATCCCTCCATCTGTTCCTTCATTTCTAATTTCCTTTCTGGCCGATCTATAGCTGCGGTTGTAGATGGGCACTGTTCTTCTCCTAAAGCTATTAACAGTAGTGCTCCTCAGGGTTCTGTCCTGTCACCTACTCTTTTCCTTTTATTTATCTTTTAATTGGCACTTCCTATCTTATTCACTCCTATGCCAATGATTTCGCTCTTCACTTCTCCACCCGCTTCCCAAAGCGTCCCTCTCAACAGTCACTCCATGATTCGCGTCGTATGGCTATGGAGCACCTGGCCTCTGATCTTTCTGCTATCTCTGATTGGAGCAGAGAAAATTTTGTCTTTCAATGCCTCAAAAACTCAGTTTCTCCATCTGTCTACTCGTCACAATTTTGCACACGACTATCCCCTTATCTTCAACAACACATAACTCAATCTTTCCTCTTCTCTTAACATTCTTGGCGTTTCATTTTCTCGTGATCTTTCTTGGAAAGATCACATATATTCTCTTTCTAAAACAGCTTCTAAGAGGTTAGGTGTGATGTACCGCCTCCGCAGTTTCCTCACCCCCACTCAGTTGCTGCAGTTGCTGTCTCTGTACAGAAGTCTTGTTCGCCCCTGTATGGAGTATGCTTCTCATGTGTGGGATTTTTCAACCCACACAGCCGTACTTGACCGGGTGGAATCAAAGGCTTTTCGTCTCATCAATTCCTCACATCTTACTGATTGTCTTTAATCCCTCTCTCTTCGCCTCAATGTTGCCTCACTCTCTCTTTGCTATTGCCAGAGCTGGGCAATAAATACATTGAATGTATTTAAATACTAAATACTAAATACATGGGAGAAATGTATTTAAATACTAAATACTAAATACATTTTACGAATGTATTTAGATACTAAATACAAAATACATCAATTGTATTTAAATACATTTGTAAATACATTTTAAATACATACAAATTTTAACATATGCATTCACTAATTCATGAGTAACAACAATATAAAATGCTTGATAAAGGATAAAGAAATAGTACAATCTAATTTCCGATTATATATTTCCCTTTTTAGAACAAAACAAAAACAAAAGAACTTAGAACTTACGATGTTCAACCAGTGACATATTATACTCATTATATCATTGCAAAATGAGTAACAATTAATGAGTAGATGAGACATAAACGTAAACATAAGACGTAAATAACTTATAAACATAAGGCACCTTACGAATTCTCTTTTATTTCACGGTTGCTGCGGATCAAAACCAATCTTTCAAAAGTTTTGTCTGAAAGAGAGTTTCTTTTGGGAGTTTACACAGCAAGCAGGTGCACTTTACCTTATTACCGTCTTTAGATTTAATTTTAAAGTATTTTCCATCAAACAGAGGGTGCACTAAATTGTTATCTGCAGATATATCACTGTTTGATTCACCGGATTTGCTTGTTGAAGCCATGACACGCACACGATAAAGAAATCAACCGCTTTCGACTAAGAGTGGCACACAACTGATTGAACTGACACGTTGAAACATGAACCATGCTGTAGTACACTGTCGACGCGTCGTACTGTGCTAGTACAGAACGTGTATTAAACCAGTAAAAGTATTTACATTTTTATATTTTGAGTATTTAAATACATTGTATTTAAATACTCATTAAAGTATTTAAATACTATATTTAAATACATGAAAAACAATGTATTTATAAATACAGTTCTAAATACACAAATGTATTTAAATACGAATGTATTTAAATACTGCCCAGCTCTGGCTATTGCTATCATAACGGACATTGCTCTTCTGAACTCTCTAACTGCATGCCTCCTCCTTTAAGGAGAGCACGCAATACCAGACTTTCTACACTTTCTTATTCCTTTTCTGTCCAATTATCTAATGCAAGAGTTAATTGGTATTTTCAGTCTTTCATCGACTCAACCAATCAACTCTGGAACAATCTTCCTAAATTCATCTTTCCTCCTGTCTATGACCTCCCATCTTTCAAACGCAGAGTGTCTAGGTATCTCGAAAACCTGGACCTTGATTTTGGCTCTCTTCTTCTTCTATGGGAGGGGCTCTTTTGCGGACATTTGCGCTTGGCCCCTCCTTCCTGCATAAAAAAAGCGTAGGTATTATACGAAGGGTATAACACTTTAAATGTTCTGATTGTATGCCATCTAGGCCACAACTTTTGTTAATATCTAGCTTATGGGTAGCCTGCCATATTACTAGATCATTAATTAGTAGCTCTTCAGGGCATTCCACATTTTAGCATATACAGAGATGGGCAGTAACGTATTTGATAAATACTTGAATACGTATTTAAATACAATTTTTGGAGCAAGTGTAGTTTACGTCCCCCTGACGCAAAAGGGAACACAAACTACATTAGGTCAAAGTTAGGTAACGTAAACTACACTAAGATCTTTAAGAGACATTTTTTAAATTAATCCATCAAATAAAACGTTAAAACTAACGAAAATATTACAACTTAACCTAACCAATCGTCAATTTTATATATATATATATATATATATATATATATATATATATATATTATATATATATATATATTATATATATATATATAAGTGAGAAACCCTCAGGATGAGACCCTAGAGGGAGGGAAACTGCAAGCAAAAGGGCACCAAAAAAGACAAAAGAGACAAAACAAGAACAGGAAATAAACAATAAGACCTTCAACAAAGTGGACAACCCACTGTACACAGTCACCAAAAAGCCAAAAGTGAAAACAAGAAGCCAGTATGCAAGTATTACAGGAGGGGCTTGTGTAAATATGGACTTAAGGGAAGAGAATGCCCATTTGCTCACCCACCACTCTGCAAAAAAATTTATACACGATGGGAATGGCATTTCTGGATGTAGATCCAATGCAAGATGTCCCTATCTTCATCCTCAAATTTGCCAGAGTTCATGGTGGGAAAGAAGTTGTTTTAAAGAAAACTGCAATCTGGCCCACGTGAAGGGAACAATCCGATTCCAACCACATCAAAATCAATGGAGAGAATACCAGGATAGTGAGCCTGCTATCCATCAGCACTATTTGGCCCAAGGGATGCAAGAAAACCCAAGATCAAATACCATTCCTGCACCCAGATCTTATGCTGATGTAGCGGGTCCAGGTAAGCCCACTGGTGACAATAGTACAGCAAGCAACCATGAAACCTCATTGGGGTTTTACCACCTCATGAAACAAATACAAGACATTCAAAGCTCACTTGGGCTTCTCATACAAAAGCAAATGAGAACCCCAGCAGGAACCCTACAAATGCCCTACGTGTGGGAGATGAAACAAATGTCTCCACAAATGTATCGATAACTTACTTAAACATCGAGGGCCCTTACCCAAACTCAAACCATACCAAAGTACCTTACCTAAAGAGCCTAGTGGAAAACACTACTAGCACAGTTATAGCCCTCACAGAAACACACCTGAACCCCATGATCATGAGTAGTGAAATTGCAATCAAAGGGTACACCACCCATAGATGTGACAGAGAAGACCTCTAAATGGTGGTGTCCTGATGTACATCCCTGAAAACATTCAAAGTGAACTGCTCATGGCATACTCAAATGGAGCCTGTGAACTCCTAATCATCATACTCAGTATAAATAAAGAAGACATAATACTAGTGAATATCTATAGCCCCGCAGATAGCTCCCATCTAGCGCTCACTGAAGTTCTGGAAAAAATCAGGCAATGTCCAGCTATTGTAGACTCGACAAGAGACTTAATCATTGCAGGAGACTTTAATCTCCCAAATTGCACCTGGAACCAATATGGTGGTATGAAATCAGGGACAAAAAGGTAATAGCTTGGGGTTAGTGACCCCGCTAAGTTACTAGGTTTCTAAACCACAAACAAAGGCACTTACCGGTGTGTTGAATTAGATATTCTTTAGGGCCCAGTAGCGGACCCAGGGGTGTTGCCCTAGTTGCCCGGGCAACACCCTTTTTTCCGACTCCAAAATTTTTTATTTGAAATTTCGCGGAAGCGAGTAATCTCCCATGTGATTTAATACGACCGGGCAGCAATTTTCCCAACTGACGTTGAGATGCCGACCTCTCTCACCCCCCCCCCCACATCCTTTCTTTTCTGTTGGGTAATTTTCAATAATTTCAACTCTTGATGTAAATTTAGCTTTGATTTAATATACATGTATTACAAAGGAATACCATGGTATAATTCTGTTAGAACATCAATATTTTACTATGAAAGCAATTTGAATATTGATTCATTTGAATAAAAATTGAAATGATATTATAAAAAAATACATATACTTAAAGATTGTAAGCATTGTAAAGAAAAAATTACAACATTGTAAAGATGAGAATATCAATATTTGACTATGGAAGAAGCAAGAGTAATAAATGATGAATGCGATTTAAAGCTCCTTTGTTGTTATAATTCTTCAGGAGGAAGGTTATATCAAATCAGACTCTTATAACTCATATGTAAAAAAAGGATCACTTGGATTTGGAAAAGCTTTCTTAAGTGCTGAAATAGAAAAAAAGGCAGATAACAAGTTGTGTACCCCATTTAAATACTAATTTGTTTTTGACATATGTCGCGAAACAAAAATTTTGAGCATGGAACACGTCGCGATTCGGAAAAATGTCGACAGTGGAAATTTGGGCAACACCCAAAAAAGAATCCTGGGTCCGCCACTAGGGCCTACCATAGATTTCCTGCGTCCCACAAAGCAGTCTACCTAAACTCTTTAACTTTACTAATTTAGAAGCTATAGACATTACCCCTAACTATTATTATTTACTGACAACTTTCTACCCCATTTGTCACCTTAGAAACATCACCAAATTAAACTTAGCACCAACGATTTAGTCAGATATGAATAACCATGCTCTAGTCCAGCCAAAACCAAAACGAAGAGCCGCGTTGCTCTGTTTATCCCTTCTTGTTGCCATTCAGCTTTCTTTTTGTGATTTTTCCCTTTTAGTGACTTTAGACTATATATATATATATACACGTCACCTCACTCCTCCCCTACAAGTTTAGTCTGTCAGGGGGATGAGAGACCCTAGACGACCTGCGGAGCGGGGTTGTTGTAGTAGGAATAGGTGCAACCTGCATAGGCGGGCGAATTGAACCATTTTCCAGAGGATCGGTTCTCTCTTCCGGAAGATTCTGGTCATGGTCATCCTGCAATTCACGTTCCCATATCTGGTCCTGAAGGCGTTTAATAGAACGACCATCTTCTATTTGGCACTTGAAGGAAACAGGGCCCGTTCTCTCCTGCACAGTTGCAGGAACCCATTTTGGTCCAGCCCCATAGTTGCGAATCATAACTGGATCATTAGGTTGCGCTTCTATAACTCTCCCATTTTTAGTGTCGTGGTACAACTTCTGTTTTTCCTGATGGCGTAAAACTCGTTGTTGTAACTTTTCGTTTGGACGAAACAGATCGAAAACTGAACGAATTCCCTGGCCAATCATAAGTTTAGGAGGAGACACCCCTGTCGTTGTGTGAGGTGTTATTCGATATTTAAACAAAAATTTATCCAACACCATTTGCATTTCCTCCCCACGAGAATGACGCAAGGCCGACTTGAAAGTATGGACCATATTTTCCGCGAGGTCGTTAGTAGATGGGTGAAAAACACTAGACTGGACATGTCTAATGCCATTTAGGTGGACAAAAGAACGAAATTCCTCACTGGTAAAACAAGTACCATTGTCGGAAACCAGGACTACGGGTAAACCCCATCGAGCGAAACACGAACGGGGTAAGCGAATAGTAACACCCGAAGTCGTGGAAGTGGTAGGAAAAATTTCCACCCTGTTAGAAAATCTAGAAGAGGAAGAACCATTGTTGTCCCAAGGCGATATGATGACTAAGCTGATTGATGCAGCATTGCTTGTATATATTAAGTTAAGGTGTATATATATATATCCATCTCATAATTGTAAGGTTAGTGAAAAATTCACTTAATTTAGAGGTAGCATTTTTGGGCTCTTGTGGCATCATTTTTTGGGGCGCTGCGCGTCTTTTCTACTCGTTTGTGGAATGCGGTACTTACAGGGTGTGGTCTTATAGAGAGCTCTCTCGCAATTCAGTTTGGTTGTTTAGATATAAGATTGTTGCATCGTGCAATGGTGCAGGTTGTGTTGTTGTTGCAAGGTTTAGAAAGAAGACCATAAATAGTGCCCCTTTTGTTTTTTATCTTAAATTCATGCAACTGAGGCCTAAGGTAGGCCCACATCGAGTCAGCAACCCTGAGGTAGGACCTAATAGGACCTCCAAGTCCATAAGTTTTAATCTAGCTTAACTTGGGCTGTAGGTTGAACTCAGGGCCGGATTAACCATTAAGCAAAATAAGCCCGTGCTTAGGGCATCAAGGGAAGGGGGGCACCACATAAATTTTCCATTGTCGGATTTACCACGGATTTATTATACTATTATAATCGCGGCTTATAGCCTATAAGCTGTTGAAAACTGAATTATATATTTTCATATATAGTATTTATTTTTTTTCATTGTTTGAATTTGTAGTGAACAACAACCCTTTTGAGAGAATAAATATATTTCGTTATAATCACACACTTTACGCTTTGCGTTATTATTTTGTTTATATCAAATCTTTGAGCGCCATATTAAAAATACATATAGATTAAATATTTTCGTGTGCTATAGTAAATGTAAAAACAAGATTCAGTCATGCTGAACTTTATAAAATAATTGTAGAAGACAATATTGAGTGTGCCTTCCCAAATGTAGAAATTGCCTTTCGTATATTTTTAACATTAATGGTCACAAATTGCTCAGCTGAGCGTTCATTTTCTCAGTTGAAGTATATTAAAAATACCAACAGAACAACTATGCAACAAGGCAGGCTGGATGCCTTATCTCTACTAAGTATAGAAGCAGATGTGTTACGTAAGATTAGTTTTGAGGATCTGATCAAAGACTTTGCAATTAAAAAAAGTAGGAGAAAACTTTTCAAATATAAATGAAGTGGAAGTATACAAAAATAAACATTATTTTCCATCTTACTGTAAGTTTTGTTTCATTTCAAAAAATAATTTTATTTTATGGTTTATTTTTGTTTATATTTTGAATTACATATATATGGGGCACCAAAATCTTTTAAGTGCTTAGGGCCTCTAAAGGTCTTAATCCGGCCCTGGTTGAACTGGCCCTTCAGAGCTTGGCTGTTCACGGCTCAGCTTGGATTTTGAACCCAATAAAAAACATAATAACATGGTCCTTCAGAACCGGATTCTAGCCCAAGACTGAGTCAGTGGCTATTTTTCGGCAAAGTTCTGATTGTGCAAATTGTAGCCCAAGTTGGGCCTAGACGGGTTGAGCATAATTAAGTTAAGGTCTGAGGGTAGAAAGTTTGGTCGCCCAATTGCGAAACTTGGCCATTCGTCTGTCGTTGTTTTGGGCCTACATTTTTACAGGTTTGGTTAATTTTGGTTTATTGTTCGTAGGCGAAGGTTGCAGACTTCGGTGCGCCAGTTACTTGGGTGGAAAATTTGGTATTCCATACTGGTGGTTGGTCAGTACCCCAACCAAGCAATTCAGTTTATTTGAAAAAAGCAAAATTTGAGTTTGATCAGTTTGGTTAAGTATTTTTGCCAATTCAGCTTATTTGGCATTGAGCCCAATTGTTGTTTGCATTGAAGATGAGTGCATCTGAATTGAACAAGTTTAAAAAAAGGAGAAGCGCCTACAAAGGTCTAATTACAAAGGTCATTGCCACTATAGATTCTGCCATAGAGCAAGAGGATTTAAACTTAGTGACTGAGCAGCTTTCTATATTAGAAACTAAAAAGGTTGCTCTAAGTGAAGTAAATGTTAAAATTGCTGCTCTTATAGAAGAGGATGAAATAGAAAATAACATAATTTACTTTGAAGAGATATTGATGATATAATTAAAGTATGCCACCGAGCAAAAGAGTTTAGCAGCTCAGTACAGTTAGAGACCAGGTCTAATAATGAAACACAACCCTCAACAAATGGTGTTTGTGAAGTTAAGGTTAACAGGTCTGCAGTTCAATTACCGAGGCTTGTACTCAAAACATTTTCTGGGAGTATTCAGGAATGGCAAGGATGGGCAGACAGTTTTCAATCAGCAGTTCATTCTAGTCAAGTGTTAAGTGGGGTGGAGAAGTTTAATTATTTGCAGTCCCTCTTGGAAGGGGAGGCAGCAAAGACAATAGCAGGATCAGCATTAACAGAGGCTAATTATAATGTGGCTTGGGATATATTAAAGAAACGGTTTGGTAAGCCAGAGATCTTAATTAAAAGCCACCTCCGTGAAGTTTTAGCTATACCTCCTGTTAATAATCTCAATAGTGTGAAGGAGTTACGGCAGTTATATGATGAATTTGAAGTTAGAACTAGGTCCCTGGACAACTTGGGTGTAAGAACGGAAAGGTATGGTATAATGTTGATCACTATACTGGAGTCTAAATTGCCAGCTCAATTTTGCTTGAATTAAGTAGGGGACACTCTACAGAACATGTATACATCCCCCTTCAGCAGATGTTAAGTCTTTTAGGCACAGAATTAGCAAGACGAGAGGGAATTGAGTTTGCACAGTGGGATGTTAAACAAGGGGACAAAGGCAGGCACAGCACCAAGGTTTCTACAAAAAGGAATAGCCCAGGTACAATGTCAGCTCTACATGCATCCTCTGAGAATAAATTAAAGGGAATCAAGGAATGCATATTTTGCGAAGGCAACCACAAGTCATATAAATGTGAAGCGGATGAGGCTTTACCTTTTGCGGAAAGAAAGGACAGGGTAACTAAGTCCACAGCATGTTTTAAATGTTTTTTGAAAGGTCACAGAGCAAGGTTTTGTAAGTTTAAAATTTTGTGCAAAATATGTCATAGCAGGCATCAGCCATTATTGTGTGAAAACACTCCTAGTAGGCCTACCCCAGAAGTAGAGACATCAGTGGCACATGCCACTGCTATGAAAGGGAGTAAAAGTAAAGGGGGATTATTGCAAACAGCTGCAGCCTTATTAATTGGGAATGATGGAGAAGCTACTGTAAGAGTGTTGTTTGATAGTGGTAGCCAGTGTAGCTTTATTAAGATCAGAATTTCCAGAAAATTGAAGTTTAAAGAACTTAAGAGGGAAAATTTAAGAATTTCTGGGTTTGGGGGTTCCGTTCAAAACCGAACCAAAGTTAAGAAGGTAGAAGTCTGCTTAAGGGGTTGTTACCACAAAGTCCCACTATCAAGGTCCAAGCTGTAGAGATTGAGGAACTTTGTGCTCCAGTCGCTACTTGTTTAGATATGGCATGTGTCCAAGAATTGCAAGTTGAAGGAATTAATTTGGGCAATAATAAGTTTGAGGGAACAGAAGATATTAGTCTTTTGATTGGAGCTGACTATCATTGGGACTTCATCACTGGTAATATTGTCCGCACATCTCGAGGTCCGGTAGCTATTGAAAGTAAGCTAGGCTGGATGCTACATGGTAGCTATTGCAATGAAATGGAGGTTAAAGCTCTTTTTGTTAAGATTGAGGAGAACAGCCATAGTTTGGAAAGGCATTTGAAAGCGTTTTGGGAACTTGAATCCATTGGCATAAAGGACAAACAGGCAAGTACAGTGAACAGTGATGTTTTAGAGCAATTTGAAAAAGGGATTGGGTTTAGAGATGGTTGCTGTGAAGGTGGCCTCCCTTGGAAGGATTCTTGCAAACCCGGTTCAGACCTTCAGCTAGCTAATCGGAGGTTGGAGACTTCATTGGTCAGGCTAAGAAAAAATGAGTTGTTAATTGAATACAATGAGGCCATCCGAAGCTATGTAAGGGAGGGTTATGCTGAAAGGGTGCAAGGTGAGCTGGTGAGCCAGGAGGCACATTATCTGCCACACCATGCAGTGGTACGGTGAGACAAAACTACCACCAAACTGAGGGTAGTTTTTGATGGCTTAGCCAAGGACAAAGGTGGTGTGTCCTTGAATGACTGTTTGGATGCTGGGCCAAATTTAAATGCAGATTTATTTTCCTTGTTACTGAGAGTCAGGTTTGGTAGAGTAGCATTGACTGCAGATGTGAAGCAAGCCTTTTTGCGGATAAAGTTAAAACCAGAGGACAGAGATGCAGTAAGGTATCTGTGGGTGGATACGAAAGACTTGTTGGAAAATGAACCTAAGGTTCAAGCATACAGAATGAAGTCAGTGTTGTTTGGCCTCAGCTCTAGTCCATTTCTGTTGGCAGCTACTATGCAGTACCATTTTAAGAAATATTCTGAAGTCTATCCTAACACTATTGAACACATGAGGAAAAAATTTTATGTTGGTGATTTGCTGTGTTCCATGGATAATACAGAAATGGCTAAACAGATATTCATGGAGGCTAGAACTATAATGAGGGAGGCTGGCATGGAGCTTAGAAAATGGTAGACCAATCATTCTCAATTACAAGAGTTTATGAGTCAGTCCTGTGTAGTACCTGATGCAGCAGAAAGTATTGAGGATTCTGGTATTAAGGAGTTGTGGGCAATAGACGCAAAAGTGCTAGGCATTGTTTGGCAGCAAGGAGAGGATTTGTTTACCTTCAGTAGGAAATCTTTAGTATTGCTGGCTGAGAATGAGACAAGGTGGACAAAACGTACAGCTCTTAGTTTGGCTTCAAAAGTCTTTGATCCTCTTGGATTCCTGGCTCCATTTGTGATAAAGTCAAAAATTTGGTTTCAGAGCCTCTGGGAAATTGGACTTGATTGGGACCAAGAGTTACCTGATCATATGGTGGTAAGGTGGAAATATTGGTTCAAAGAATTGGCACATCTTGGAGACATTGAAATCCCAAGATGGTACTTTGGAAAGTTGAACAATAGTCCAGACAATTTGGAACTGCACATCTTTTGTGATGCAAGTGAGGAAGCCTATGCAACTTGTATTTATATAAGAGGCACATTGAAAGAGGAAGTAAGTTGCAGGTTGGTTGCTGCAAAGAGCAAAGGAACACCTTCGAAAAGGCTTTCTGTTCCAAGGTTGGAATTGATGGGTGCAGTTATTGCTAGTCGGCTTGCAGTTACAGTGCAAAAGTCTTTGGCCCTCTATGAAATTCCAAGCTATTATTGGACAGACTCCATTATAGTTTGGCACTGGTTAAGAAGCCAGGCAAGGAAATGGAAACCATTTGTTGCCAATAGGGTGGAGGAAATTCAAGCACACACAGATCCCAAGCAATGGAAGCATTGTCCAGGCACCCAAAACCCAGCCGATTTACTAACACGAGGAATTTCAGTGAAAGATCTCGCACAGTCAGGTTTGTGGTGGAATGGGTCAGAGTGGCTAAAACTTGGAAGCGAAAACTGGCCTAATCAGCCTATTGTAGGAGAATGCCAGGCTCAAGAAGAATGGGTGAGTGAAATGAGAAAATGCACTCACTGTGAACAGTTGTCAAGTTATGCAGCAGGACCCTATATTGAGGCTTGAGGACATTAGCAGTCTGAAAAGGTTGTTAAGAGTGACAGCATGGGTATATAGATTTACCACCAATATTAAGGGAGAAAGAAGAAGGGAAGGAATTCTGAACAGTAAGGAGATTCAGCAAGCCAGGCAATACTGGGTGGTATATGTGCAGAAGGGAAAATTTGGTGAAGAGAGGGAATTGCTCACCAGCCGTCCATTACAGGTTCTACCAACACATTCTGCTCTCAAGGGTTTGGATGTGTTTTTGGATCAGGATTTATTGAAAGTAGGAGGTAGACTACAGTTTTCTGGGCTTCCAGAGGAGAAAAGACATCCAATTTTGCTACCTTCTGGGGGGCACTTTGTGGGACTTTTGATCCTGGATACTCATCATAAGTTATTACATGCTGGACTTAGAGAAGTGATAATAGAGATTAGACAACAGTTTTGGATTCCCAAAATTAGACAAGTAGTAAAAAAGGTCTTGCATAAATGTGTGGTTTGCAAGCGTTGGAGTGCAAAGCCTTATTATGAAAAGGTGGCTCCAGCCTCCACTTCCAAGAGAACGGTGTGTCTATATTGCCCCATTTGATGTAGTGGGAATAGACTTCGCAGGTCCAGTCTATGTGTATGAGCAAGGGGAGTCCAACTAAGGTTATATATGTCTTTTCACATGAGCTACCACCAGAGCAATCCATTTGGAGTTGGTAAGCAACTTAAGTAGTGATGTATTTCTTTTGGCCTTTAAAAGGTGTAATGAGTCTTTACTAATTATTGTTTTCTGTGTTTCAGATCTATACTATGTTTATGTTGAATAAAGCCTCAAATTGGCCTTTACTTTATCTCTAGCCCGCTAACAAACGCGGCACCACAATTTATTCAACATTTCAATCAGCCATTCAGTCGGCCTTTCAGATACAGCAAGCAAATATTCATCCAGTAATCTTACTATATCATGGAGAAGGTGATTCGCCCGGATAAATTAATTACTTCTCCGAATTCTCCCCAAGCTGGGAAACTATGGAAATTATGGTCGCGCGGATTCAAATATTTCTTGAGTACTATCGCCGAACACAACCCCAATAAATTGGAGGTTCTATTCATACATATCGGCCCCGATGTCGCTGATATCATTCAAGACTGCTCTACTTATGAGAATGCCATGGCAGCCTTAGAGGCCACCTACGTCAAGAAGCCAAACGAGGTATGCGCTCGCCACCTGTTGTCCACCCGTCACCAAAAGCCCGAGGAAACCCTCGATGAGTACTTGCAAATTCTTCAACAACTAGCCAATGACTGCAACTTCAAATCGGTTTCCGCCGACGAAAACAGGAGTTCATCTGTGAGAGACGCTTTCATCCGAGGAATTAGAGATAGCGCCATCCGTACCCGCTTACTCGAAAATGACACACTCTCACTGGAAAAGGCTATCGTCCAGGCTCGAACATTAGATCAGGCCCAGAAAAACTCAGAATCGTACCTCACTCATTACGGTGCTGTTGCAGCCACTGGCTCTCGCCACGAACCGTCGCCGACTACTGACTCTGCCCGGCCTGCCTGCGTCCAAGAAGACGATCTCCCAAACTCTTCAGCCGCTACGAATTTCGACAACAAAGCCGCTCTGTGCTTCTTCTGCGGGTCTCGACGCCACCCACGAAGCAGGTGTCCAGCAAAGGATTCTATCTGTGCGAAATGTGAAAAGACCGGCCACTGGGCCAAAGTCTGCCGCTCAAGTACTTCCTCGGCACGTCAAAAACAGGATAAAACCACAGCGTCTCATTCAGCCGCAGCATTAGCGACCATTAGTACCACTCTATCGTGTAGCTCCTCCATGCCTACCAACTCAACAGTCGATATCCTCGTCAACGGCCGTTCGTGTCTCGCCTTGTTGGATACTGGCAGCTCGGACAACTTCATTCGTGAGGATCTAGCCAAACACTTAGAGCTGCCCATTCTTCCGCACTCGGGCGTCGTATCAATGGCTTCGCCTAATCTATCCGCAGCCATCTCAGGTCGATGTACAGTGAAGGTTACGATGGGAGACCGCGACTACGAAAAGCTCGAACTATCCGTCTTGTCGGATCTGTGCGCTGACATAATACTCGGTACCCCATTCTTAATCAGACACAAGGAATTGAACGTCAATTTCGGAGGTCCGGAGCCAGCACTCCATATATGCGGCCTTACTCGATCAAGAATTTCAGCCCCACCACTATTCGGCAACTTAACTGCCGATTGTCGTCCCATCGCCACGAAGTCCAGACGATTTTGCTCTGAGGACAAAATTTTCATTGGGAAAGAAATCGAAAAGCTACTCAGGGATGAGATAATTGAACCCAGTAACTCACCCTGGCGTGCTCAAGTAGTCATCACATCTACCGAAACAAAAAAAAAACGCATGGTAATCGATTTCTCTCAAACCGTCAACCGATTTACCATGCTAGATGCATATCCTCTTCCGCGAATCGATGATATAGCCAACAAAGTCTCACAACACAAATACTACAGCGTAATTGATCTGTCAAGCGCATACTACCAGGTAGAAATCGATCCGTCTGAACGACCTTTCACAGCATTCGAGGCTGACGGAAATCTATACCAATTCAGAAGGATCCCTATGGGAGTAACTAACGGAGCCGCGGCCTTCCAGCGCGTCATGAACGAATTCATATCCTCGAACAACTTATCATCAACATACGCCTACCTCGACGATCTCACCATCTGCGGAACCACTTGGGAAGAGCACGATGAGAACCTTCGACATTTCTGGGAAGCCGCTAAACGAGTAAATCTGAGTCTAAACAATGAAAAATGCAAGCTTTCGATGACATCAGTGCACCTGCTCGGATATTCTATCTCTCATGGCGTATTGCGGCCCGATCCCGAACGCCTCCGGCCACTACAAGAACTTCAAACTCCTCGCAACAAGTTGTCTCTACAGTACAACGTGTAATCGGACTATTCGCATACTATGCTAAATGGATTCAGAACTATTCCCTCAAGATCAAACCTCTGCTCAACGTTTCATCATTCCCATTAACTCGCGAGGAAGTATCAACGATCCAAACACTCAAAGATGATATCTCGAAAGCTGTCGTCGGTTCAATCGATGAAGAACTGCCGTTCACTGTAGAGACGGACGCTTCCTCTTCAGCAATCGGAGCCACCCTCACCCAGAACGGCCGCCCGGTGGCGTTCTTTTCTCGCGCTCTGAATAACACAGAACGTCGCCATCACATCGTTGAAAAGGAGGCATACGCTGTAATCGAATCCATTCGCAAGTGGAAGCACTTCTTAGCTTATCGACACTTTACTGTCGTCACCGACCAGCGGAGCGTATCTTTCATGTTCGATGGAAAAGCTACTGGTCGTATTAAGAACGATAAGATTCTCCGTTGGCGTGTAGAACTAGCCGGCTACTCATTCACAATAAAATACAGACCGGGCCCCGAGAACCGAGCCGCAGACGCATTGTCGCGATCCTTTTGCGCTGCTACTCCAAGAATATCCCTCGCCCAGCTGCATGTTAATCTGATACACCCAGGAGTCCGCCGAATGACTCATTTTGTGAGAGCTAGGAACCTACCATTCTCAGTGGATGACATCAAACGAGTTACGTCGGAATGCCAAACATGCGCTAAATGTAAGCCACAGTACTATAAACCAGAAGTTAGTCACTTAATACGGGCCATGTCCCCGTTTGACCGACTTAACATCGACTTTAAAGGCCCGCTTCCGAGCGCAACTTCGCGACCTTACATCCTAACAGTAATCGACGAGTATTCACGCTTTCCTTTTGCCTTCCCGTGCCGTGATACGAACACGTCAACCGTTATCGCCCGTCTCACCGAGTTATTTTCTACCTTCGGAACTCCCTCTTACATCCACACAGATCGAGGGACATCGTTTATGTCTTCGGAACTAAAACTGTTCCTAACTAAACATGGTATCGCGACTAGTCGCACAACGCCGTATCACCCCCAGGGAAACGGGCAATGCGAACGTTACAATGGAATCATCATGAACACCATCAAACTAGCCATAGAAGATCGCGGGTTGCCGATGTCGTAATGGGAGTCCGTCCTACCAGACGCGCTGCACTCGATTAGATCGCTGCTGTGTACGGCCACGAGCGAAACTCCTCACGAGCGTCTATTCACGCACCCGCGGCGTACTTCTACCGGTTCTGCACTACCGACGTGGCTGTAGGCCTGTTCAAAAATCAACTTTTTCTTATTTTCATAGGTTTCTGTACATTTTCCCATGCTTTTTGACCTGAAAAAGCCGAAAATCACAACTATTTTGACCTAGGATGTTGGGAAGCATTGCCGCATGGAGCTTTAAATTTTCTGCCTTGAAATCGGCCAAAGCGCCAATTCCGGGGTCCCTTGAATTATGTTTTGCACTTTAACTTTTGATCTAAACAAGATAGAGCAACAAATTAGGTATCAAATGAAAGAGCATAAAATTAATAAATAATAATAATAATAATAATAATAATAAATAAATAATAATTAATAATAATAATAATAATAATAATAATTATCTATCATTTTTCAGGAAACAACAGAAACTCAATCAGAATCTAGAAAACCATCTACAAGTTACAACTTCACAATGGCATTAAGCAAGGAGCTGAGGGAGCTCCGTGGGCGCACAGTTGATATCTCAGAACCTCCACGTACTGTCCACAGGCAGGTGTCAACTGGGCCATCTACCAGATCTCTCACTGAAACTTTCCTGGTTGGATACCCTTCAGCTTTTATCAGTGGTTCCCAGCTTCCCACCAACAGACAGGCGTTCCAGTATTTCCTTAATCTTCAGAATTTACCGGAAAATGCAGGGAGGCCCATGGTTCAAGACCTTGCATATGAAACAGTTGAATCTATCATCCCATTCTGGCAGATGGCTAGGATCAAGACAATGACCAAGTACAACGCAATGAAGCTCTTCATGAAACTACATGAGAAACATCGTGCTCTGGTGAAAAGCAAAGGAAGAGCAAGTAACCCTGGAGGAAAAAGAGGAGCATTTGTGCTGGAATTAGACAGCCTGTTCGATATAGGAGCTCCAGATGCAATCTAGGAAATACAGAACAACAGACTGTTATCCAGAGAGAAGAAAGATGAGGATATCAGGTTCTACGAAGAACAAAAGACTGAGAGGAAAGGTCATATGTCTGGTCATGACAAGATTTTTGAGACAAGATCCCTGCAGCAAGCAGCGAGGAATGAAAGACTGCAGCATAGACAAGAACAAGGTAAGACTAATTACTTTGAACGTTACAAAAAGTTTTAAGTTTTACTCCATTGCGATATTTAGCATGTACTTAACAATTACTGTCTTAACATGTTGTACTATTTTACAGCTGCAGCAGAACAAGAGGCAGTTGTTCATGTGGATGACATTACCTGGGGTGACTCAACTGACAACGACGCTAACACAGAGGACATGGATTACCATCAACCTCGTCCTGGATGTTCTCACCATCAAGACACTGTGACTAGTGTGACTTTGACGTTTCCAAGGAAGGTCATGGAATGTGATGTCATCTGCAATACAGCTGATCGTCTTGGTTTATCAGACAATCAAGTTACTGCCATGGTTTCTGCCACCTTGAAAGCTGGAGGGGCTGATCTGGATAACTTCGTCATCTCAACCTCAACAACACGTCGCAACAGAATGCTGTCCAGGTATAATATCAGCCAGAGTCACATGTCCAAGTTTTGTGAAAACCCCCCACAGTACGCTGCCTTACACTGGGATGGAAAGTTGCTCAAAGATGTCTTGGGCAGTGAACCTGGAAGTACCTCAGAGACTTTAGCTGTGCTAGTGTCTGGTCCACCTTCATACACTGAAGGAAAGTTATTGGGAGTACCTGTCAGCGACAATTCTTCTGGCACAGCTCAGGCTGAGGCTTCAATGGATTTACTGGAGACATGGGAACTTACGGATAATGTTACTGCCCTTGTTTTGACACTACATCCAGTAACAGTGGAGTTCACAGAGGAGCTGCCAAACTGCTAGAGAAAATGCTGAACAAAAAGGTGTTTTATCTGGCCTGTCGACATCACATCCTGGAAATCCTAGTAGGAGCAGTTTGGGAAGGTGAAGGGGCCAGATAATCCCTGGTTTGAGCATCTGAAGGATGTTTGGACGGACTTGTCCAAGGAAAACCCAAAGATGCTGGCTATCAACAGCAAATGGCTGAAGGAAAAGAAGAAGAACAGTGAAGAAATACTCCAAGACATTCTAACAGCAGAAAGGCTTCCAAGAGCCGACTACAGGGAAATGGCTGAACTGACAGTCATTGTTCTTGGAGGAACGCCTCCTCGAGGTATTCACTGGAGTCGACCAGGCGCCATTCATCAGGCCAGATGGATGGCCAGAAACCTGTACTCCATGAAAATGCTGATGTTTGCAGATCAACTTGAGTACGACGAAGACACTGTATCAAAGCTGGAAAGACTCAACACCTTCCTTGCGCTGTTCTACACTCCTGTATGGATGATGTCAATGTCTGCTGCAGATGCTCCCGTGAATGATCTAAGTCTAATCCAGGACATGTTGAAGTACAAGAAAACTGACCCAGAGCTTGCTGATGCAGTACTTAATAAGATGGAAAACCACAAATGGTACCTGACGCAGGAAGTCGTGCCATTTGCCCTGTTCAGCAGTAGATTGAGTGACACATTGAAGCACGACATTGCTGCCCAGTTACATGCCACTGAGAAGCCAGACAGCTTCAGAACAGGAAAGCCTCTATTCCAGAGAGTCACAGCTAAGACCACCCTGGTTGATCTCATTGGCCCAGAATCACATTTCCTGCTGGACACACTGAACATTGGATCCGAGTGGCTTCTGGAACCTGTCACGTCTTGGTCACAGAATGAGGACTACAGAAAAGCGTTGGACTATGTTAAGAATCTGAAAGCGGTGAATGACATTGCTGAACGTGGTGTCAAGATGATGAGCGACTTTGCAAATGTCATAACAACAAGATGCCAAGCAAAGGGACTATCTCCTTCAAGCTGTGGAGTTCAACAGACGCCGCTTTGACAGCTTCAAGAAACAAACTCTCAACAACTGACTGTGTAAATGTCATTATGAAATTAATCATCATGTAATGCTTTCACTTCTTGATCGATTAGACTTGTGACAAAATGTTAATCTCAAATTTGTGTCATGAATAAAGCGCCTTGTCTGCCTTGAGTGTGAGAAAACGAATTTTGTGATATTTCTGAAATCTTTGTATGTACCAATGTGCCATTTCTTGTTCCAAGACTATCATAATTGTATAAGTTAGAAAGAGGATTAAAAACACTTTAATTTGGTGCCTATTTTGTTGCTCTATCTTGTTTAGATAAAAAGTTATAGTGCAAAATATGATTCAAGGGACCCCGGAAATGGTGCTTTTGGCCGATTTCAAGGCAGAAAACTTAAAGCTCCATGCGGCAATGCTTCCCAACAACCCAGGTCAAAATGGTTGTGATTTTCGGCCTTTTCAGGTCAAAAAGCATGGGAAAAAGTACAGAAACCTATGAAAATAAGAAAAAGTTGATTTTTGAACAGTGCTAACGTGGCTGTCTTCTCCGGGAACTGTACTCCTTCGCCAATTCATTCCTCGTCGAGGAAGTTGAGTTAATTGAGGCAAACCCCAACTACGCTTATACGGCATCCGAATGGGAGAGAAGATACCGTATCCATCAGGGACCTGGCACCGGCGGGACGTAGCAATACGGATGACACGAATCACTATGAACCCCCCGTACCCAGTCCGCCAATCAATTCCACCCCGCTAAAGGACGACTCAGAACCCGCTGAGATCCGCCGACACACGGTCCCAACAGCTCCCGTCGAAGCGACTCCAGTCGAAGTCGAGAGAGGCCCACCTGTGTCAGTAACCTCCGAGACGAGTCCCCCTCTGAGAAGAAGCACTCGAATCAGATACCCAGCTCAACGCCTAAACTTGTAGACTCTTCTTTCTTCCAAAATATCTTGAACTTGTCATTTTGTTACTTACCGTGCAATGTATCACGTATTATAAAAGAAGAGAGGAATGTAATGAGTCTTTACTAATTATTGTTTTCTGTGTAACAAGTCTTTACTAATTATTGTTTTCTGTGTTTCAGATCTATGCTATGTTTATGTTGAATAAAGCCTCAAATTGGCCTTTACTTTATCTCTAGCCCGCTAACAAACGCGGCACCACATAGGTATTATTTATAGGACCTGTATAGTCAACATGGATCCTATGCCAAGGTATAGTAGGCCATTCCCAAGGATGATGTGGATTTTTCCTTGGGAGATCTCTTTTCTCTAGGCAGCTTTGATAGGAACGAACCAATGATTCGAGTTCTCCATCTAAACCGAGCCACCAGAAATAAGCTCTCGCCAACTCTTTCATTTTTGTTGCACCCATGTGTTCAGCGTGAAGTTCCTTCACTCAATTCGACCTGCCTTCATTCAGAATTATCACTCTGTGGCCCCATAAGAGACAGCCATTTTGGATCGAGAGTCCGGACTGACGTTGATAAAAAGGCTGTAGGCCAACCAACTGAGCAGTAATTGATGACCCTAGACAGAATAGGGTCTGATTTTGTCTACTGCTCTATTTGTACCGCAGATACTGGAGTGGATTCCAGAAACTCCACCAAGTGAACGCATTCTGTAGGTATAGGTACACATTCATTTGGATTTTCTAAAGGCAACTTACTTGGCGCATCAGCCGTACCTAAAAGTTTGCCTGACCGATGTACTAAGTCAAATTTATAGGCTTGTAGAATCAGTGCCCATCGTTGAATCATACCTGAGGCCATAACTGGAATATTTTTATTAGGTGAAAATAAACCTAAAAGAGGCTTATGGTCAGTAATTAGTTTAAATTCATGACCCCATAGATAGAAATGAAATTTTCTTACTGCAAATACTAAGGCTAAGGCTTCACGTTCAAGTTGTGCATATCGTCTTTCAGTCTCAGTTAGTGTTCTAGAAGCAAAACAGATAGGCCTATCTACACCATCAATGTGGTGAGATAACACTGCCCCAATTCCATAAGAACTGATATCTGCTGAAACTATGAGAGGAAGTTTAGGATCATAATGCACTAGGAGAGTGGACTTTAGTAGTACGTCCTTGGAAGCCTCGAATGCTTCCTTTTGGGTTTTCTCCCATATCCACTGTTCCTCAGATCGTAATAGTTTATTTATGGTTCAAGGAAAGTCGATGCATTAGGCAAAAATTTCCGATAAAAGTTTAGGACACCTAAATAAGCTTGTAACTGTATGATGTTTTGTGGAGGTGGTGCATTTTTTATTGCTTCTAGTTTATCCACCGTTGGATGAATGCCTGAGGCATCTATGCGGAACCTTCAATATGAAACCTCGTTAGTGACCCACGAACACTTTTCTTTCTTTAGCTTAAGTCCGGCACCCCGGAGTCTTTTTAGAACTGTGGTTAATCTAGTTAGGTGTTCTTATTTAGACGAACCTGAAATGAGGACATCATCTAGAAAACAAAGTACCCCCGGAATGTGACCTAGAACTTGGTCCATTGTCCTCTGAAAAATACTGGAGCCGATGCTATTCCATAGCATAGCCTATTGTACTTACAGTATATAGGCCTCGGTGCGTATTTATGATAGTTAGTTCTTTAGAATTTTCATCTAAACTTAGTTGAGCATAGGCCTGGGACATATCTAGTTTTGTGAAATATTTACCCACAGCAAGAGAGCTAAATAATTCATCAGGCTTGGGTATAGGGTAGCAATCTAGAAGGACTGCTCTATTTGCTGTTAAACGGTAATCCCCACATAACCGCACGAACTTGTCAGGTTTTAGTACAGGAACTACCGGGGCAGCCCACTTAGCGTGTGTGACTGGTCGATAATTTATCTTGTGCAGCCTTGTCAATTTCTAATCTACCTTCTCCCGCAGTGCATGCGCAATTGAACGAACCTTACAAAATTTCGGAGTTACATTAGGATCTACTTCTATACAGACCTGATGGTCTTTTAGGTTGCCTACTTCAGGCCCAAAAACAGAAGAAAACTCCCTTAACAATGAGTCTATGTCAGACGGATATGAGAGTGTATGCACATCTGCCTGACCCTTTGGCAAAATTTTGTGAGATGTGCCACTTGTATATTCTTATGATATATTTTGCTTACGAAGCTCCCGACGAACCATTTACAGAAGCCTTAAAGAGGCTGGAAGTCAATCTTTTCAATGTGGTGGTGGATTGTGCCATCGGTCAATAAATGAGAAATTCAAAACATTAGATGATGTGAGGGACATATTTGGGGTTCTCCTAAACTTCACCACAATGAACAAGGAAGTCTTGTCCTGCAAGTGTGAAAAGCTCTCTAAGATACTGAGCTCTGGAACTGACTCTGACATTGATGGAAGAGAACTGGCCCTCGAAATTAAGAACTTGCCGACTTTACCTTCACACAACATGACTGCATTGGAGCTTCTCTCTTTCATTCATCAGAAGCAACTGGAGGAACTATACCCCAATCTCTGAGTTGCACTAAGAATTGCCTGAACTCTACCTGTGACAGTAGCGTCAGCCGAGAGGAGCTTCTCTAAGATGAAGCTAATCAAAAATACCTCAGATCATCAATGGGGCAGGATCGCCTCAGTGGCCTTGGCATCATAAGCATCAACCAGGTCTTGGCAGGGAGTTTCATATGATGATGATATTGATGATTTGCCAGAAAAATCTAGGCGGCAAAAATTTTGAGATACAAACTGTTCTGTATAACTGTTAGCTATTACACGATTGTATAGTAGAGTTAGTAATGTTTGGTAGTTGATAATGCATTATTTTTTTATACATAGTTCTGTCATTTATTCTAAATAATGTATAAGCTAATTTTCAGGAATTTCATGAAGAGTATTTTTTCTGTTTGTCTTCTGAAAGTACTATGTATTTGTTGTTTTGGACATAAAGTTTCATTAAAATTGTTTCATAATTGTTTTTTATTAACACAGCCATTTTTTGTATGTGTGTGCTGAGGTGATGTAGTAAGGCGTGAGTTGGTGGATGGAGGGTGGGGCCTCAAATGGGTATACTGCTTAGGGCCCCCTAATGGCTAGAAACGGCCCTGCTCCTAACTATTATTATTTACTGACACTTTCTACCCCATTTGTCACCTTAGAAACATCACCAAACTAAACTTAGCACCAACGATTTAGCAAAGCTGGGCACAAATCGTTAATCCGTTAATCGTTAATTAACGAAGTTAACTTTTTCGTTAACGATTTAACTTTTAAGTTAACTTTGAAAATCATTATCGGACTAATTAACTTCCGTTACATTTAACTTCCGCTGAGCAGGTGCGCAATTAATCCGCCACTGTTAATAGTGATGAACGAATTTCCATTTCCGCAGTGCAAAATCAGGCGATATATTTGTTTCCGTCGCCCAATTGTGTCTTACCAAATATGGTAGTTATTATGACAATTGGTTTGAGCAAAACATGGTCGACTGTAAAATCAGGCGGAAAGATTTGCCATTTGAGTTGAATGTTTCAACTTCTTTCAAGAAATTCACGAGCATTTTAAGGCACTTCAATAATATATATGTAACAATTACAACAAATAACTACATCGTTTCATTTGCTGTCTGTCTTTTGCGCAACATGTTGTGCTAGTGAATATTTAAAAATAATCGTGTCAAAGTAAGTCATGTATATTTATAATATGTCTGTGAGTACCTTATTAGTAGTCTCCTTGATACATTTCAAGAACCATAAAACTGATCAGGTAAGATTTCAATTCTCATGTCACTTTGATGACATAAATTAAGTCAATTGATGTCTTACAATGGGAGCGTTTTCACCTTAACCCTTTATGTACTGGCGGTACTTCTAGGTACCACATCTTTAAAATCTCCATAATTATTTTTCTACCCGGTTTTTCCAGGGTGAGGAAAATCATGGAGGGTACAGTCGAGGAGGCCATGAAGCAGCAGTCCAACGAAGTGGGCAGCAACAGTGGAGGCAGCAACAACGAGGAGGAGGAGGAGGAGGATGACTTCTTCAGTGCTGTCATCCAGACAAAAGAGAGCAGCAGAAGCCAAAGGTCACTCAAGGGCAAGGCCCAGAACTTGGTCAAGACCTGGCTGGAGACCAACTCCAAGGACTTGCTGACAGATGCTGCCTTCTTGGGTGAGCAAGTGTTGGTGGACTTGTTCATCAAGTTCAACACAGCCATCCCCTCCAGTGCTGCAGTGGAACGTTTGTTCTCTATGGGCAAGGACATCCTGAGGGCCAAGAGATCATCCCTGTCTGATGAAAACTTTGATATGCTAATTTTCATGAAGGGCAACATGCATCTCATGGACAAAATGGAGAACGAGAAGAAGAGGGAAAATTAAATTATATATATATTGTGTTTTTCATTTTTTTTATAATAAAAGTTAACGTTAACGGTTTATCGGTAACTTCCGTTACATGTTTAACGAATTAACGGATTAACGGTTAACGAAGTTAACTTTTTGGTTAACGGATTAGCGGTTAACGAAGTTAACTTTTTGGTTAACGGTGCCCACCACTGCGATTTAGTCAGATATGAATAACCATGCTCTAGTCCAGCCAAAAACCAACGAACAGCCGCGTTGCTCTGTTTATCCCTTCGTGTTGCCATTCAGCTTTCTTTTAGTGATTTTTCCCTTTAGTGACTTTAGACTATATACATATATATACATACACATCACCTCAAAATCAAGACACCTGAATAAGTTTATGGAAAAACTACTCCAAGTACAACATGTTCACTGCCCAACTAGAAAAAAATAATATTCTAGATTTAGTGCTGACAAATAATGCAACGACAATTGACCACATTGTTATAACACCAACTATACACTCCGACCACAATGTCATGCACATATTCACAAACTTGTCTCTCCACAAATGTAAGCAAGACCCATGCAGTGGTGTAGTCGTAATTTCTTCAGTGGGGTAACGCAACAACAATTTTTCTTATATAGCGTTTCTATAAAATTCTACAGCGTTTTTACAGTTTATGTACATTCCAAAAACACGTTGAAATTGAAGGGGCTAGGAAAGAAATATAGTTAGAAAGAGTATGTATTACAAAAATGTTCAGTAGAAACAGCAAAAAATATAAAAAATATAAAGTAAAATAAAACCAGTAGGGTAACGCTAAAAGTAAAATAAAACCAGTGGGGTAACGCCGTTACCTTGCGTTACCCCCGGACTACACCACTGGGGGTCTGCCAAATGGACTTGCCATACTCTGACCTAAACCTGCACAAGTCAGACTGGACATCAATAATAAATAACTGTCTGGGAGAAATAAACTGGGAAGATGAATTAGAAAACCTAGAACCAGAAGAATGCTGGAGTAGAATACAATACCTGCTATCATCAGCATTATACGAGCACACACCAAAGAAAAACGATAGCGCAAAGAAGCACCTGACAAAAGAACACAGATACAGAAGAACACTTATGAGAAAGAGAACAAAGTTATCTAAACAACTGACAAAGCAATTAAGTGATACAAGACATAGTAACATCCGGAATCAGATACTGATGTTAGAACGTAAAATAAAGGAGTCAACCATAAGAGAGAATATTGATAATGAACACAAAGCTATTGGCACTATAAAGGAAAATAGCAAATTCTTCTTTAGCTATGCTAAACGCAAAGCAGTTATCAAAACGAGCATTGGCCCATTGCTTGCTAAAGATGGACTAACTCTCACATCTAATCCACAGGAAATGGCAAACATTTTACAATCTCAAGATGCTTTAAGCTTGAGTACCCCTGTAGTAGCAAAGAAAATAAAAACTACAGCATTTTTTGATATAGAAGAAAATGACCAAGACAGACCATTATTGGAAGATGTACAAATAACCACTAGAGATATACAACAGGCAATAACAGAGCTACCGGGGAGTTCAGCCCCTTGTCCAGATGGAATTGGAGCCAAGATTCTTAAAGAATGCAAACATACTTTATCTCTGCCTTTGAAAATCCTGTGGAGATCCTCACTAGACACCAGTAGAATACCATCCAGTGGCGGTTCCTCATATGGGCAATATGGGCAGCCGCACAGGGCGGCATTTGTGGAGGGGCGGCATGAGCGCCTGCAAAAAAAATAAAAATAAAAATAAGAATAAATAAATAAAGAAATAAATAAAAATAAAAAATAAAATAAAATAAATAATAAAAGATCAATAAATATATTTTTATTAATAAAAAACCATCTATTGCATTTTCCATAAACCTTCCCATAAAAGACCTAAACAATGCAAAATGCTTCCAGATTAATATTATTGGGAATAAAGGCCCATACTTTAACATATGTAATGTTATTTTTCTGGGTTTGGTTAAATAGTGAAATGTATATTATGAAGCATCTGATGAGCCCTTGATTGATGCTTTGAAGAAGCTGGAGGTGACATTTTTCAATGCAGTGGTTGATGCTGCAACATCAGCCATTCAGGAAAGATTTTCCACGTTGGAAATTGTGGGAGAGAAGTTTCGAGTGCTGACACATTTCCAAAATCTCACATTTGAGGAGCTGACAGAACAATGTGTGAACCTTAGTACTACACTACACTTTAAGGGACAATCTGACTTGGATGGCAGAGAGCTTGCACAGGAGCTGAAGAACTTGCCTGACTTGCCATCAAAGACCATATCCTTGCTTGAACTGCTGACATTTATCCATGAAAGGGAGCTCTCTGAAAATATCCAAATTTGTGGACTGCTCTCAGAATTGGTCTTACTCTTCCAGTCACTGTTGCTGAAGCAGAGAGGAGCTTTTCAAAGCTGAAGCTCATCAAATCCTACCTGAGGTCAACTATGTCACAGGAACGCCTTACCGGTCTGGCCATCATCAGTATAAATCATACAATTGCTGAGCAGATTTCATATGATGATTTAATTCATGACTTTGCATCAAGGAAGGTAAGAAGAGTCAGGCTTTAGATGGCAGTTGTGCTGTGGTGCAATTTATTTTGTTTCTTGTTCAAAGTGTAGCATAATAATTACCCTCTCTTAAGTGTCTTATTCTATTTATGTGATAGAGCATTTGTACAATTTAGAAATTTGATTCTCTAGTTTATTTATGGCAGTTGTGCAATTTAATTTGTATTTTCCTGTTCATAGTATCATAATTACATTCTCTTAAGTGAGTTATTCTATTTACGTGATGAAGGATTTGTAAAATTCAGAAATTTGAGTCTTTGTTTTGGTTCTGAAGTTCCAACAATTAGTCCAATAAAAAGTTATTTTGTGAAAGAGTTATGTCTGTCCTTTATTTTGGGGGGATTCGAATGTGTGTGTGTTGGCGAACAGGGGGGGGGGGCGCTGAAGGTGAGGTTCGCCCAGGGCGTCATGTAAGCTAGGACCGCCACTGATACCATCAATCATGAAACAAGCAAATATTACCCCAATCTACAAAGGAGGCAAAAGAAAGGAAGCCAAGAACTATATACTCATATCCTTGACTTCCCATATTATCAAAATATTGGAGAAAGTCCTGAAAAGGCACACTGTCAGTTTTATAGAAAATGAACATCGCTTAGAAGACTTTCAACATGGCTTCAGACAAAAGAGATCCTGCCTTACTGAACTTATAGACCATTGCAATACAATCCTACAATATTTGGGAGAAAACCACAATGTTGATGTTATCTATCTAGACTTTGCAAAAGCTTTTGACAAGGTTGACGATGGTATATTATTCCATAAACTAAAAGAACTTGGTATTTGTGGAAAATAGGAAAATGGATCCATGTCTTTCTCTCTGACAGAAAACAAATAACAAATTGTATATGGAGCAAGATCTATAGAAAAAGCAGTGATTAGTGGAGTTCCGCAAGGTACAGCACTGGGACCAATTCTATTCATTATAATGCTAAACAATATAAACTGTAACCTAGGAAGCTCTCTCCTGTCATTCGCAGATGATACCAGAATACTAAGACAAAAATCTACAAACTATATATGCATGGGCAGATGCAAACAATATGGCCTTCAATGAAGACAAATTTGAACTAATTAAGTATGGACCAAATAAATATCTGAAAGAACAATTCAACTATACTGGACCCACAGGAAAAGATATTGTACAAGGCACATTGACAAAGTAACCTCATTGTGCAACCAATTAATAGGATATATACTGAGGACATTCAGCATTCAGAACTTGGGACAGTCTGACCATGCTTACCCTGTGGAAATCACTTGTTCTTCCACGCATTGACTACTGCTCTCAATTATGGTTTCCCCACAAACAAAATGAATTGCAAAAAATTGAGCGCCTACAAAGAACCTTTACCTCGTATATTAAACAACCTGATGGACAACAGGTGAGTACAAACAAATTAAACTACTGGGATAGACTCAGAGACCTTGACCGTTATTCCATAGAGAGAAGGTTTGAGAGATACATCCTAATCTACACCTGGAAAATTCTAGAATGGCTTTTAGTTGCCCCCAAGACTGAACCAATTGTGCCCACCTTAACAAGAACTGGCAGAATGTGTCAAAAATATCACCTCCCACCAAACAGTCTGAGAAGGATTCAAACCCTTCAGTATAATAATATCTCTAGGCAGGGTTCTCGCCTGTTTAACTCCTTGCTTCAGTACCTTAGAGATATAAGCGCAGTCCCAGTAGATACTTTTAAAAAACACTTGGACATGTTTTTAGCCAACATACCCGACCAACCCACAGTGCCAGGGTATTCCTCTGCCAGACCAGCCCCCACAAATTCAATAGGGGACCAAATCGTATGGTAGGAGCAAGAGAAAAGAAGGGTGGCCCCGCCTCAGGAGGCGCTGAGCGGACTTCGTGGGAGCAGCGCACCCTTGAGGTAGAAGCGCTTCAAGGTAAATTCAAGGTAAATATATATATATATATATGAAAATTATTTCACGAAGGTAACACGTGAAAAATACTTATGATGAATAAAACCACGAAGGAAAGGAAACACAAAATGGTGCTCAAGCGCTTTCGTCTAATGACATCCTCAGGAACACTGAAGTACATAAAAAGGGTTAAGCCTATATATAGGTTACAGAAAGAAAAAAAGAAAAAATAAATAACATACATACACACACACACACATATATATATATATATATACATACATATCTATATATACAAATATATACATACATACATACATACATATATATACAATAAACAGAGAAGTAAAAATAATAAAAAAATTAAAAATTAAAACCTTAAAGGATTACCAGTGAGGCGTACAAATTTGTAAGGAAAAATATCGATTTTTAGCACAAGATCAAATGGATTATAAAGATACAAATTTATACTGGAACTCTGCCGGGTTTTAACACAATGCTGCCTATGGTCAGGTTTCGATATATAAAAAAAATAAAATGCAAATTAAAAGTTAATCGATTTTTAGCACAAGATCAAATGGATTATAAAAATACAAATTTATACTGGAACTCTGTCCGGGTTTTAACACAATGCTGCCTATGGTCAGGTTTCGATATATATAAAAAAATAAAATGCAAATTAAAAGTTAATAAAGTAGAAGACAAGTTTACCAAAGATTTAATGTTTTACCCTTCTTATCTAAATCTTTTTTAAAGGAATTCAACATAACAGGATCGAGTTGAAAAAGACCTTTGCTTATGTTGAAGTTATTTGAAAGTTGGATAATGGCAGACTCAAGAATATTTCTATTAACAATGTTGCTTGAATGGAATAAAACTGAAGCATTATTCCAATCAATACAGTGGGCTAACTCTGACAAATGGACAAAAAGGGCACTGGACAACTGTCCTGTTCTAACGGAATATTGATGCTGTTTTATACAATTTGTCCTACGTACACTTTTACTCGGGACATGATACCCCCACTAAGAAGGCCATATTTTCATCAATGTTTCTCCGCGCCCTTAGGATCGCCAGTCCGGAATACATCGATGCCGAATTGGAAAAAATCAACGGTATTGGAAGTGATTTGTGTTATCCATCTGCGTTTATGGAATCTTGTCTCAACAAGGCAAAACGAACTTTCTATCGTGTCAATATTAACACTCGTACTTTGTCGAAAAATATTTTAGTACTTCCATTTTTCCCGGGCTTTTTAGGCATTGCTAATGTACTTAAACTTTTGGATATTAATGTAGTATTTTCATATAACAATATTGTGAAAAATATCATAGTAAAAAATAGCCCTACCAATAATTCAGGCATTATCTATAAAATTGGTTGTAAACAATGTGATTCCTTTTACATAGGTCAGACGGGAAAGGATTTGCACACACGTATAAAACAGCATCAATATTCCGTTAGAACAGGACAGTTGTCCAGTGCCCTTTTTGTCCATTTGTCAGAGTTAGCCCACTGTATTGATTGGAATAATGCTTCAGTTTTATTCCATTCAAGCAACATTGTTAATAGAAATATTCTTGAGTCTGCCATTATCCAACTTTCAAATAACTTCAACATAAGCAAAGGTCTTTTTCAACTCGATCCTGTTATGTTGAATTCCTTTAAAAAAGATTTAGATAAGAAGGGTAAAACATTAAATCTTTGGTAAACTTGTCTTCTACTTTATTAACTTTTAATTTGCATTTTATTTTTTTATATATATCGAAACCTGACCATAGGCAGCATTGTGTTAAAACCCGGACAGAGTTCCAGTATAAATTTGTATTTTTATAATCCATTTGATCTTGTGCTAAAAATCGATTAACTTTTAATTTGCATTTATTTTTTTTATATATATCGAAACCTGACCATAGGCAGCATTGTGTTAAAACCCGGCAGAGTTCCAGTATAAATTTGTATCTTTATAATCCATTTGATCTTGTGCTAAAAATCGATATTTTTCCTTACAAATTTGTACGCCTCACTGGTAATCCTTTAAGGTTTTAATTTTTAATTTTTTTATTATTTTTACTTCTCTGTTTATTGTATATATATGTATGTATGTATGTATGTATGTATTTGTATATATAGATATGTATGTATATATATATATATATATATATATATATATGTGTGTGTGTGTATGTATGTTATTTATTTTTCTTTTTTTCTTTCTGTAACCTATATATAGGCTTAACCCTTTTTATGTACTTCAGTGTTCCTGAGGATGTCATTAGACGAAAGCGCTTGAGCACCATTTTGTGTTTCCTTTCCTTCGTGGTTTTATTCATCATATATATATATATATTGACGATTGGGTAGGTTAAGTCGTAATATTTTCGTTAGCTTTAACGTTTTATTTGATTAGATATACGCGGACAAAGTTGGGGAACGTAAACTACACTAGGCACCACAGGGGGACGTAAACTATGATATATTTGCTCCCAATTTTTATTTAAAAATACACTTTTGAGGGTATTTAAATGAGTATTCGAATACATTATTATTTATATATTTTGTAATTATAAATACATTCTTTCAAATACATTTGCAGAAAGTCATGGATTTTTTTTTCCATTACTGGGAGTATTTTAGTCTCTCATATATTTTGTAAATCGAGAATCTAATTATTTTTCCTGTAACTGTCCCAAATTGTACTGTGTTATGTTCATTATGATTTATGTAGTCCCTTCTTTCTGTTGCCTCTCTTTGACCTCCTTCTAGAACAGAATTCCCTACTGGTATTGCTATCACCTAATTTTCTGGCTAGAGGTTCTTTTTGAAAATTTTCTTAATTTTTTCCTATAAATCTAAGAGCACCCTTGAATCTAGTACAAGTTCTATTCTTCAGTTGGAAGAGTATCGAGCATTTTATTTGGCCTATTCCAACCTTCTAAGCACTATTTTAAAAAAAATGAAAATCACTACAAACTATAAAGCCCAGATTTTTTTTCTGACTGACATCCTCTAACTAGTTTGTTGCTTGCATGTCATAACTAAAGTTTCATTATTTCTGCGAAATTGGAAGACAGCATTTTTAGCTAATATTAAGTTTCACGGAGACCAGATTACACTAAGTTAGGTGTACGTTCTAGATTGGTTAGCTACTTCCCACTTGACCAATTTCGGCCAATCACGATCCTTGTAACAAATCTGACTTTGTCAAAAACACTAAAACTTAATATTTAGTACTTTTTAACACTAAGTTCCACCTCCCACCAACTAGCCCAGGCAAATATAAATGTATGAAGATTTTTTAGCAGCTTACGAAAGTCAAGTGACCAATCAAAGCTTATACCCAGTCCTGCCATACTACTCTCATAACGAGTTCTAGTTCATAGCATCTCAGAATCATCCACCAACATTACTGTCCGTGTGAATTGGCCTTCATAAGAATGCATCAATGACTCGTGGTGGTTGAGTTGAGAGTCTGTTACATTGGCGGCAGTGTAGCTAGCTTGTTATTTTCTTGAATTTGTGTTCAATAACTATATTAACTGGAGTCTACGTTCGTTATTAGATCTAGATACAGTTTCACCTAAATTCACGGGCACAGGCTCAAGTTGATGTTAGGCATTCTTAGCATTAAATTAAAGTTGAAACTGAACCCAACTGCCCAAACTCTAGGCTTAGCCTAGACTCTAGGCTAGGCTAAATTTCGGATTAGAATCCTATAGTACAAGATATTTTAAAGTCAAGCGTGTTTTAGTTGGCTAATTTGACTTGGCCTAACTTAAGTAGGCCGGGGCAGCTACAAAGCCCCTCACTATTTTAGCCTAAAAAGCCTAGCCCAACTTGTCAGTTGGCTTGTGTCCCATACTGAAGTTAGAGGATATTCTTGTTTTCGTTTTGTTGTTCTCAGAAAGGTAAGTGGCAGAAGGTCCATTATCCTAGTTTTCATTAGGCAAAATTTGTTTAGATAACATACTCACTTAGCCAGACTGCAAAATCTGCAAAATTTTCACATGATCTTGTTTTTGGAAAATTTTTTCTCGTTGTGAAAGGGTTGTGCAACATGGAAAATTCTTTTGCATAATATAAAGTCAGCTAATGTGCTTTGGAAAAGGAAATCTTGCATTAATTTCGGTAATTGTGTTTTATCACACTCAGTCATTTTACATACCAAAATATGTTTTTCTAGTAGTATTTGATGTGATTTGTTCAAATATGACCTCCATTTCCGTCGGAAATGAGATCCAACAAAGTTATAGTACTTTGAAGTTTGGCTCATTTTCAAGGGAAATGGAAGTCAAAATCTAAGCAAAACACATCAAATATTACTAGAAAAATGTATTTTGGTATTAATTAACCTAACCTTACCTAACCTAACCGTGGCTAAATGAGCCTAACTGTGGCTAAACGAGCCTAACCTTGGCTAAACGAGCCTAACCATGGCTAAACGAGCCTAACCGTGGCTAAACGAGCCTAACTGTGGCTAAACAAGCCTAACTGTGGCTAAACGAGCCTAACTGTGGCTAAACGAGCCTAACTGTGGCTAAACGAGCCTAACCGTGGCTAAACGAGCCTAACCGTGGCTAAACGAGCCTAACCGTGGCTAAACGAGCCTAACCGTGGCTAAACGAGCCTAACCGTGGCTAAACGAGCCTAACCGTGGCTAAACGAGCCTAACCGTGGCTAAACGAGCCTAACCGTGGCTAAACGAGCCTAACCGTGGCTAAACGAGCCTAACCGTGGCTAAACGAGCCTAACCGTGGCTAAACGAGCCTAACCGTGGCTAAACGAGCCTAACCGTGGCTAAACGAGCCTAACCGTGGCTAAATGAGCTCTCGTCTGTATCTATCACCTAATCTATAATAAGGTAATACTCTAGGCTCGTTTAGCCACGGTTTAGGTTCGTTTAGCCACGGTTAGGTTCGTTTAGCCACGGTTAGTTAGGTTAATTAATACCAAAATACATTTTTCTAGTAATATTTGATGTGTTTTGCTTAGATTTTGACTTCCATTTCCCTTGAAAATGAGCCAAACTTCAAAGTACTATAACTTTGTTAGATCTCATTTCCGACGGAAATGGAGGTCATATTTGAACAAATCACATCAAATACTACTAGAAAAATGTATTTTGGTGTGTAAAATGACTGAGTGTGATAAAACACACAATAACCTTAATTTCAAATAGGGCCTAAAACTTTAATTTTAGTTAAAGCTTTGGAAAAATTTAAGGTAATTATTCGTTTTTACACCCAGTCTGTTTTTATGATGAGAAAAACTTTTCTGGTCAATTTTGAGGTGTTTTGCACGAATCTGCCATCCGTTTCCTGTGCAAATGCGTAGTTTTTGAGATATTGTCATCTCAAAAACTGAATTTGCATAGGAAATGGATGGCAGTTTTGTACAAAACACGTGAAAATTAACCAGAAAAGTTTGCACTCGTCATTTTCGTTTAAACTAACAAAAATATCATGACAACCTAACCAACCATCAAGGGCATTCAATTGACCTAACTGGGCATTCAATTGACCTAACTGGGCATTCAATTGACCTAACTGGGCATTCAATTGACCTAACTGGGCATTCAATTGACCTAACTGGGCATTCAATTGACCTAACTGGGCATTCAATTGACCTAACTGGGCATTCAATTGACCTAACTGGGCATTCAATTGACCTAACTGGGCATTCAATTGACCTAACTGGCATTCAATTGACCTAACTGGGCATTCAATTGACCTAACTGGGCATTCAATTTGACCTAACTGGGCATTCAATTGACCTAACTGGGCATTCAATTGACCTAACTGGGCATTCAATTGACCTAACTGGGCATTCAATTGACCTAACTGGGCATTCAATTGACCTAACTGGGCATTCAATTGACCTAACTGGGCATTCAATTGACCTAACTGGGCATTCAATTGACCTAACATGTTCTGCTAGGAATAAGTACCACGCAAAATATGGTAAATTTATAGTATTACACCCGTCTCCCTTTGGAGGTGAAATTTATGTTTTTCCTATGGTTTTTGATGTGCTTTGAACGAATCTGACCTTCAAAACTGTTGGAAATGACTCGTTTTTGAGATAAACCCCCTCCCCCCAGCCGGCAATCGAAAGAGTGTCATTTCCGACGGTTTTGAAGGTCAGATTCGTTTAAAACACCTGAAAAACAAATTTCACCTTCAAAATTGACCTAACCTAACCTAATCTATCCTAAATCACTTATAGTCTTGTAGGCAGCCCAGGAATCACTATAAATCACAGAGCCAGGCCTAATGTACTTCTGAATGAGTGGAATGAGTGTTCCATTCCGGTATGAAAGTAATTCAAATTCGAAATGGATGGAGCGCAGTGATTGGGCAGACATGTAACGATCACACAAACGAACGTATGAACACCCACTAGATACACCAAAAAAATGTTTATATCTCGAAAACGAAGCATTTGTGACGGAAATGCTATAGAAGGAAAGTGTCTTAGAATTAAAAAAATCTACTTAATGAACATATAATAGTTGCTGGACGTTAGACGGGTGTAATACTATAATAATGCCCAAAATATTTACGGTAATGAGGGCATTTCTTCCCAGCATGTAAAACCCACGATTTCACATCCTTCCACAGGCATTCAAATTTTCACTGTGGTTAATTCGCTTATGCATGTAACCAAGCTCACTGATGCGATCATAGGCACACCAATAGTTGCTAATAATGATTGAACCTGGCTTAATATATTTGGTTGTTTTTTTTTTACGGCACCTAAAGACCTTCTGGTCTTTTCTTAAAATACAAGCACTATTGCATTTAGGGCAGGTCACAGATGTCTTAATTATTCTGTGATTGAAAAAAAGGTCTACACTCTAGTCTTCATCGAGGGCAATATGGTGGATTGTCTTCAAAGTCAAATATGCAAAACTGACACATCATATTTGTGGTCACAAAAACACTGAACTAACAGACCAACAATTGCTAATAATGATTTAATTTTAAAACAGGACAAATTGAATTATGCAGAAGTAGCCAGAATCACCAAAAATGGGAAATATTCACCAAGTAGTCGATATACAGTGGACCCCCGATTTGAGTATGCATCAATTTGAGTATGCATCGATTTGAGTACGCTCGTCCATTGGCTCCTATTGACTCGACTTGAGTAGAAAACTCGATTTGAGTACGCCAGCAGGTGATGCCGAACGCGTTTCAGTTTGTCTAGAGCGTTCGTTGCGGGAACATTTGGGGTCTAATGTTTTGAATAGTACAGGTGTTCTTAGGGATTTCTGTTAGAATTTCGTACATTTTGTTTTCTGACTTTGTACTTAGTGTTTATTTGTTAGTTTCTGTTGATTACAGCATAAAATAGTGAAAATATAGCATAAATTTGGTGATTCATACATGCAGTATTCTATTCTCTCTATTTTTAATACAATTACTAAATTTCGTAGGCCAATTTCTATAGAAAAAGTAGGGGTGGGGTGAATTTTTTGGGTTTTGGAACGAATTAATTAATTCCCATAGGTTATTAAGTTCGATTTGAGTACATTTCAAATTGAGTACGCCATGCTGGAATGGATTACGTACTCAAATCGGGTGTCCACTGTATATATATTGAAAAAACATGAAAAATAGGAAATATATTTTAATAAAAAAAACTATATTTTATACAAATCTACACAAGATAAGATATATATTTTCTTAGTCAGTTTTGAATGGCAATTCAATATATTATACTGTTTTAACTGCGTGTGAGTGGGTTAAGAGATGAACATTAACCAAATTTACGAATCCAGACTAGGGTTGCTAGATTTTTCGGTAATTATTTGTTTAACATGCATCTTGCTAATGAATTGAAAACATTTTTTTCTTATGTAATTTGATGCATACTGTTTGAAAATGACCTTCATTTCCTTGGGAAATATGCCATTTTTTCAGAAATTTTTTCAGAAATGCCCTAACCTAACAACGAAACTTAATTAAATAACTTGGGTTAATTGAATGACTGGTTAGGTCAATTGAATGGCCAGTTAGGTCAACTGTACGCCCTTAATGATTGGTTAGGTTAAGTTATGATATTTTCATTAAAACTAACGAAAATATCATGACTTAACCTAACCAATCATGAAGGACATACAGTTGACCTTAACTGGGTAGGAAATAAGAAGGAACATTACCCCAAATATTTCTAAAGATATCTATTTAACCAATTTTATAATGAAGATGAATGCATCCACCATTTTCTCTGATGCATAGCGGAATTATATCCGTATACGATATAGGATATATACTCCTTTCCTTGGGAAATACCGTATGCTATTTTTCCAGAAATGACTGTCATTTCTGAAAAAATGGCATATTTCCCAAGGAAATGAAGGTCATTTTCAAACAGTATGCATAAAATTACATAAGGAAAAAATGTTTTCAATTCATTAGTGAGATGCATGATAAAAAAATAGTAACCAATTTTTTAAATGCCAATGCAGGATAGTTTTTTTTTTTTTTTTTTTTAAATTGAAACGATTTATTCAACTGTTACAACAGACAAAATTAGAAAATTTTTATTGAAATAATGCTTAACAATTAAACATTGTGAATAATATTGAAATTATGGAGTAAGTGTAGTTTGTTCCCCTACTTTGTCCGCGTATAGTACCTAATCAAATAAAACATTAAAACTACTGGTCAACTGTTCACCCTTGACAATTGGTTAGTTTGTCGTGATATTTTCATTTAAACGAATGAAAATATCAAGACTTAACCTAACCTAATCATCAAGGGTGTACAGTTGACCTAACTGGGTAGTCAGTTAACCTAATTAACGTAAACAAGTAATTTGAAAGTGTTGGAGTGCTGTTTATTTTTGGTTGGGTGAATAATTTGGGATGTCAAAATAGGATATTGCCTTTTTTTCATTCTATTCAGCAATATGTATATTAATTAACAGACTGGAGATGATGTAAAATTTTATTTTTATAAAATATAGCTCATGGCTTGGATAACCTATCAGGTCATCCCATAAGTAATGTAATTTTTTAGATCAGAATTTGAAGGACAAAAAAAAAACTCGACAAACTTTTAATCTAGTACAGTATATATTTTCCATCGGAATCAATGACACTCTGCCAATATCGTACAAGCTTTTCAATGCCATGTTTATAAAATTCAGGTGGTTTTGAGGCAAAAAATGTACAAAGACTGGTGTGCAGGTCATCTAAAGAAGTATACTGTTTCTTGTCAAGATAGTTTTGCAGACTCCTGAAGAGATGATAATCTGAAGGAGCAAGGTCTGGAGGATGTGGAAGTTTTTCTGACCCAAGCTCCTCAATTTTTGCAGAAGTGATCCGAGCAGTATGAGGATGTACGTTGTCGTGGTGGAACACAATTCCTTTCTGATTAACCAAAGGTGGTCTCTTTTCTTTTAGTGCAGTGTTCAATTGATCCAGTTATTGACAGTAGACTTGAGCAGTGATTGTTTGGTTGTGTGGTAAGGTTTCAAAGTGCATTGCACCACCTTTATCCCACCAAACACTAAGCAACACCTTCTGAGGGTGAAGATTTGGTTTTGGCTGTGGTGTCGCTGGTTCTCTGGCACAAACCCACTGTCAATGGCGCTTAACATTCTGGTACAGTATCCACTTTTCATCACCAGTCACTAAATGGTCCAAAATGGATCTTGGAGTTCACAGGAATGAAGAGGTGTGCTAATGTTTACCCGCACCCTCAGATTGTTGACTGACAATTCATGTGGCACCCATTTTCCTAACTTAGGCACTTTCCCAAGTTGTTGCAAATGCCAATGGATGGTGGATGGGGATGAATTGAGTTGCTGGGCCAATTCTTTGACAATTGTTGAACAGTCTTCTTCAAGTGTGGCTAACAGCAGGTCATCATCAAACTCAGCATGGTGTCCAGAGCGTGCTGCATCTGTCAAACAGCAGTCACCATTCCTAAACTTTTGAAACCATCTTTGACATTTCCTCACATGCAGAATATCGTTGCCATAAACGTCCTGAATGTTTCGCGTTGCTTCAGTAGCACTATTCCCTGTTTTGAACTCGTAAAGCATTATATGCCTGATATGCTCTTCTGATACTGCCATGTTTATGAGGGGTTCACATAAAGCAAAACACACGTCTTCACTGGTCAAGGTCTATAAAGTATGTAGTGAAACATGATAGATCTCCTCTTAGATATAACCTTCGGAAAATTTATGCTTAAACTGAGTAGGACTAGTTTAAACTTAATCTATTGTAAAAAAAACTACATTACTTATGGGATAACCTGATACATAGGCCCCAGTGACTTTGTTTTCCAAATGAAATGTAATATACTACAGAATTGGCAGCACCAACTTCAATATTTTTCCTTACTTCTTTATTACAGTAGTTATACTCTCTTCCATCTGCAACATCCATTGTTAGAGGTGTGTGGGTAGTTGAAAAAATGTGGATACTTGACAATCACTTAGAGAAAAAATATAAATATACAGTAGTAGCTATATAAATAAAAGTAGCAAAACAATTATAGAAAATAGAAAATCATATAATTATAGAAAAATTACCAGTGTATGACCTACAGACACTAAGGCTAACAAAGACCCTAAGATCCATTCTAAAGGTTAGCCTGAGAGAAAGGAGAGAGTATGGTAAGGGGTTAAGTAGTAACACCTATCACTCGTGCGTTAACATTCCTTGAGAAAAAAGACTCGCCATCATCATCTGCCAGCCACTGCTGACAAGTCAGAAAAATAGTCAGAGAGAATAGGAAAGATTGCAGAATGGTCCTCTACTCCATATGGAGGTAGAGCCCACTCTGCTGGAAAGGGGTGAAAGATGAAAAGAAGTATAATAAGAACGCTTACAAACCATGCACCACCTTCTCAACTCTGGGACACCACCTTCTCAACTCTGGGACACCACCTTCTCAACTCTGGGACACCACCTTCTCAACTCTGGGACACCACCTTCTCAACTCTGGGACACCACCTTCTCAACTCTGGGACACCACCTTCTCAACTCTGGGACACCACCTTCTCAACTCTGGGACACCACCTTCTCAACTCTGGGACACCACCTTCTCAACTCCATAGGGAGGTAGAGGATGCAGCCCACTAGGCTGGAAAGGCGTGAAAGATGAAAAGAATTAAAATAAGAACGCATTACAAACCATGCAACACATTCTTAACTCAAACACTATCATACCATGCAAACTACAGACATGTAAATAAGGAGAGAAGAAGAGAAAAGTATAAAGAATAACAAAAAGTGGGTTAATTTAGTCAACAAGCTATAACAAAGTTTGTTAGTCTAATTTTTTTTTTTTTTCCCTGGCATGTCACAAGCTGGCATTAGATGTCAACAGACTCATCCCTGATTATCACCCCCAGTGCTGTTGCCAATTGTTTTTTTATTTTAAACAATGTTAATATTTTTAAAATGCCTATCTAGACAGTTTTTAAACACATTAACACTGGTAGAGTTCACGATGGGCGTGGGAAGATTATTTAATTTATCAATTTAAACATAAAGAAGTTTTTAGCGATATTAGTAATGAAACATCTGCCACACAACTTAAATCTGTTATTACGAGTATTGCTATTATTGAAAGTGAATGGTGTCAAAATTTATATTATCGATGTTATTAATGATTTTGAAAATTTCAATAATCTCCTCCCTTAATCTCCTAGTTTCGAGTGAATGCAAGTCTAACTCTTCAATCCTATCTTCATAAGGCTTGTTGCACAATGATTGAATTAGTTTCGTGGCACGACACTGAACCCTTTCTAACCTATCAATATCCTCTCGCAAATACGGGCACCAAAACTGAACAGCATATTCTAAATGAGGCCTGACTAGGGAATTGTAAAGTGGCAATATAATAGCCTTCGATTTAAATTTGAAATTACGCGCTATGAAGCCTAACATCCTATCAGCTTTTGCGCAAGTCTCCAGGCACTAGTTCCTAACTTTTAAATCCTTAGATACCCATACGCCTAAATCTACTTCCTCATCAATGCTCTCTATCATCCATTGTGTATGTGTAATTATTGTTACGAGAACCTATATGCAAAACTTTACATTTGTGTACGTTAAATTGCATCTGCCACTTATCTGTCCACTCCATAATCCTATTTACATTGTCTTGGAGCCTATTTCTACTGTCCTTGTTAACAACCTTACTGCCTATTTTAGTATCTTCTACGAATTTTGAGATGTTACTAGTCAATCCTACATCTATGTCGTTAATGTAAATTACGAATAGCAATGGGCCTAACACTGAACCCTGTGGGACACCGCTACCTACATCCAACCACCCTGATTCACTACCATTAACAACAACCCTCTGTCTCCTAGCACGAAGCCATTCCTCTAACCAGTTAGATACCTGACCGCGTATACCTTGCACTTTAACCTTCGCAATTAATCTTCTATGCGGAACTGTATCGAATGCCTTTTTAAAATCTAAATAAATAACATCAGCCACTCTATGCCTATCGTATTTGCACACTATTTCGTTATAAAATTCTAACAAATTAGTTAAACAAGATCTATGGCATTGAAACCCATGCTGACTATGGATAGGGACAACTAATCGCCGCCTATTCATCACTGCTGAACCAACTCATTGCCCCAACTAACTTACCTTAAAAACTGAAATTCATAGAGGTTAAAGAGGAAGAACCTTTTAATAAAAAATGGAATTAAATGGAATTGAAAAACACCTTTATTCAAAATAATAAAATAAAAAATAAAATGCTTATTACTAAAAAAATATTATTATACAGAAAAAAATAGAAAACGAAAATACTTATTTTAAGTTATGGGAAATACCACGTAGATATTCAATACGGGTTCTTTGAGCAAAATTTCTGACTATTCTGAGAATTCTTTCAACTTGGCTGGTGGTGCATTGCCAGCTATGAGCGACTCTAAATAAGTGTCTCAACCTTTTTGAATTTTTTTTAGTCCTGTAATAAACTTTGAAATTGCTGGATGATCCATCTCTAATTCCATGTGGAGCCTTTGATTTGCTGCTTCTGCATGGTGGTTTGTTTTATCTTCATTATTTAAAGTGCGAAAATATAAATTCCACATTTCCATTGGGAAGAGAGGGGTATGTCTGTTATTTGCGTGTCTATTTAACCGACCTATATAATTGTCTTTGAGCCAATTCAAAATTGGGATATGTTCTGCTGATAATTTGTCAGCCAAGGTATCAATATAGGAATCTACGTATATGTTCAATAGGTACAAATGCTAGGGCTAGTATCATTTTGACTTGTAACGAAAAGTTGCTGTCATTATTGTAACGAGCAGTTAGGCCCAAAGTAGCAATATGCTTTTGCATATTCTGACTAAGGTGAAAGAAGCACCCTTTTAATTCTACGTTTGGAAATATTTCTTTGGTTGCACTAAATGCTGAGAGCTCAAAATCATATACAATCGATTTTGGGTTTATGGCGGGCTCAATTTCTTTGATCATTTTAAATAGCCTTGAATATGTAACTTTCTGTTTGTTTGGTAAAACAGCATAAATTATTGGGATCACCCCACCAAGTTTTTGAACAAGTACAATATACACTTGCGAAAATAACTTTGGAGCTATCTTAAATGTTCCATCTACATACCAAACTTCTGATGAAACCAGCTGCTGCAGCCAGCTTTTCCTTCCAAATAGCAAGATTCTGTCTTTTCCGGGACCACTATCTTTTAATAAGAAATCTTCTTGTGAGTTTGGGCTTGTTTCGTAGGTTGTATATTCATCGGGGATTGCCAATTGATGAAGGTCAGTTGGGTCTGGCGGAGGGGCACTAATTTCATTCCGTTTCTGTTGAATAGTTTTTTTCAGTGCAGATGAACCTGGTAGCAAACCTTGTACCAGTTGGGAAACACTGGCCAAAACTTCATTAATCACTACACTTGGGTTTTCCATTCTCTCTTCAGCCCGGCTTTTAATTTTTGTAGTCACCTTTGCCACTTCTACTCTTATTGGTGAAGAGTCATGGGTGAGAGTATTTATGAATTTAACTACGGCACCAAATTTTGTGTGAATTCTTGCTTTACATCTGCCGAGTTCATAGTGCCAAAACATTAAGTCACTGTTGGCTTTACTAAATTTATCAAAAATAAACAAATAGCCATTATGTGAAAACTTCTCTTTGCCTCGCTGGCTTAAAACACCCTCCATTGTGAAGGGCTTACTTGAAAAATTTAAACTGTCGAAGCTTAAACAGCTATGAGTAAATGATACGAACTGAAGTTGCCAGCGTCGAAGGTTAATAAGAACTAAAGTTGCCAGGTTTAAGTTGGCAATTGGTTGGTTTGGTAATTAGTTGGTTTGTAATTTGGTAATTTAGTTGGTTCGGCAATAAGTTGGTTTGGCGATGACTTGGTTCGCGATGAATTGGCGGCGATGAGTCGTACTAGACGCTGCTGACTACTATTAATCAAATCTCAACTTTCTAAGTGATTGATGATACGATCCCTAACTACAGATTCCAAAAGTTTACTGACAATTGACGTTAAGCTAATGGGCCTATAATTGCTAGCTACTGTGCAGTCAACTTTTTTAAAAATAGGCGTGACATTAGCTAATTTGAAGTCTTCAGGAATAATCCTCATTTTGAGTAACTGATTAAAAGTGTTTGTTAAGGGGCCTACAATAACGTCTTTCAAATCTTTCAAATGTCTGGGATAAAAAGCATCAGGGCCTGGAGCCTTGCTAACTTTTAGTCTGTCAATATAATGTGCAATCTCACCCTCGTAAACAATTATTTCATCCAAAAGAGAGTTGCTACTAAATGGAATGATATTGTCCATGTCAGGGACATTATTGATATCTTCTACAGTAAAAACTTGCAAAAATGTTATTGAAAATACCCACTATTGCCTGAGCATCAGAAGCCAAAGCGCCATTAACATCTACTAGAGGGCTTATGTTATCTTTTATCAGCTTATGATTATTGACGTATTCAAAAAACTTTTTTGGAATGTTTACTATCCGCAGCTATAAGTATCTCTAAATTACGCTTAGCATTCCTAACTGATCTTTTAACCTGACATCTAAGCTTGATATATCTATTAAAGTTAGTTGCTGTGCCATTGCGCTTATAAAGTCTATACGCTCTGTTATGCTTGTTTATGAACTCACCTGTTTCCCTAGTCCACCACTTGGGCCTACCATGATTTCTAGCGTGCTTGGGCCTATGAGGAATAAACTCCCTTTCAATATTCATAAAACTTTCTTTAAATGCCTCCCAATGCAAATATCCATAAATGCGTAAATAAGTTATCCCAGTCCACTACTCTCATCCTATCTGCAAAACTATCAAAATTAGCCCCAAGAAAATCAGGGACTTCTATTACGTTACTATCTTTAGTGTTTTCTATCAATAACTTAAACCTAAGAATTTGATGATCACTACATCCTAAACTCTCGCCTACTTCTAAACCTTCGACTATATTTTTGCCATTCGTCATCAAATCTAAAATATTGTCACTGTGTGTTGGTTTGGTAACCATCTGTCGTGAAAAATTATCTTCCATGAAGTCAATTGAACTCAAACCCTCCTCATTACCAGTAAAAGTCTTATAATTAACATTAGGGCAGTTAAAGTCTCTGACAATTATACTATTCTGATTGTCAATAAAGTTACCAAGAAGTGAGTAAAATCTAGTATCGGTATTGAGGGGTTGAATGGGAGGTTATAAACAACAACAAAATTAAAACTAATACTATGCACCCTAATTTCAATGCATATCACATTAATTGCTGCTGGAAAATCTATCTTAACCTCGATAGCCCTAAGGGAATTACGAATGTACAGCAAAACACTGCCACCAATCCTATGTAACATCATTATTAAAGAGTTTAAAACCTGGTATAGCAAGTTCCCCCAACAAGTCCCAAGTCATGGTATTTAACCATGTTTCAGTGATAGCAACTATATCGTAGTTGCTGGAATAAATTATCACCTTAAATTTGTTTAATTTATTTCTAATACTATGCCTGTTACAATAAAGGATGTTTAAGTTATTTTTTACCACTGGCCGTTGTTTTAAACTAACCTGCCTAGCATTACCTATTTCATTAAAATGTACCCTATCTAAATATCATATTTCTTTTTTTCATATTAGCTATTACAACCTAAAATGCCCTGCCTATCTTCAATGTATAATATAAATTCAAGTACTGTGGTGGATTTGATATATGCCATTTTTAATACTGAGTAAATGTACATAGTCATTCCTCAGTACAGGTAAACCTCGTTTTACGCTGCTTTAAATTACATGGCTTCACTTTTACGCCGCTTAAAGTAAAAGCTTGAATGTAAAATTAAAAATGGTAAAAAGCCATAAACTACGCAAAATATGATGATGTAACTATGCGGGACTACTGGAAGTCATATGACATTTTAAAAGGCATTTTTAACATAGCCGCAGCTTGGAATGAAGTTTGAAATTGTCTAAATGGTGTCTGGCGTAAGCTGTGGCCTGATTGCATTGCTGATTTTGGTGGATTTGACAGTGTTGAAACTGTGACAAAAGACGTCACTAAGATAGCGAATGAAGTAGGTCTAGATGATGTGGATGATGATGATGTTGATGAACTGCTCAATTCTGCAGTTCCTCAGTAAAAAAAAGAGGATCTCCCTCCAGGATCATCTTCCTCTCAATAAATCATCTCCATCTCGCCACTGTCAAACAAGATCAAATAATTTTGTTTTTAATTGCTTTAATTACCAAAGTAAGTAGTAATTTATCTTTAATTCAATTATTTTTTTAATATTAAGCATTCTTTTACTAGTTTTAAGCATATAACCCATTAATAATTTTCATTTTATGGAAAATATGGGGTCACTTTTGGAGAATCCTGGAACCTATCCTATTTATTTAGGTAGAAGCCCATTATTTTTTAGCTTCAATTTATGCCACTTCACTTTTCGATGGCAATCTGCTGGAACCTAACCCCGGCGTAAATTGAGGCATACCTGTATTTGTGAGGGTTAGGTTCTTAAAAATAGGGTTAAGTTCCCAGCTCCCCTGAAAATCCCTTTTTGCCCCCCTAATTTAGCCATAAGTGCCAAAAAAAAAAACCAATTATGTTAATAATTATAGATTAATACTAAATAGAATTAAAAGAAACAAAAAAACATTGAAATCATTTTCTACCACTACCGACAGCGATAAATCCTAGCCTAACATGAACATAGTAAACACAAAGTTCAGTGCAGACAATGCGTCACTAACGAAGGCAACTCAGTCACTGATTCACTCTTGGCTCTTGCTCGCATGTGGGGAGAAGCAGCTGCGCGAGGATGGACCCACATTTAGTACACTTTTGCGCATCAGCCAGATAGTGGCCAATTTGAATCGCGAATAGGCAGTCTTTCCCTCACAGATGCTGATTTAATGGTTACTATTATTCTCCCATGAATAGGCACTCGCATATGTCATTTATGTGAATATGGAGGAATGACTGTATAGTCTGTGTGTGGACTTTCCTACTAAACGATACATTTTGCACGCTTATGCTCATTATCAAGCCATCCTGTATGAAGAAATATGAGAAACTATGATTTGGGTGGGTTGGGGTAAGGAAGAAGATTGATAGGTGAATGGTGTATGACATCACAAGGGGATTTGGTGGGGGGGGTGTTTGTGTGAATATACAATATACAAGGGTAAGTGCCCTTATATACATATATAATTATAATTATATACCTTTATTGAAATTATATATATATATAGCCTATATAATATTCTGCCTCTGGTATAAAGTATCTAACTATAAATACCAAGGAGGTCAATACGTCCCAAGTATACCCAGTTAATGGTAATTGACTTTAAATAAGTTGATAGATTGTGACCATGAAATAACATTTCCCATGTACCAGTCTATACAGTAATTTTTTAAGAATACAGTCGACCCTTGACTTACGTAATTAATCCATTCCGAGATGAGTTACTTAACTCGAAAATGACGTAAGTTGAACCCCAAAATATATGTAAATCGGGTAATCCATTCCAGGACCCCAAAAAAGTATTGAAAATAATAAAATTTTAGCACTGTTTTTATTTATTATTGCACAAAATTATTTAATTAGTGAAGCACTGGTTCTAATTCTTTGCACAATTTATTAAATCACAGAAAAAAAATTATAGCTTATTATTTCGTCAATGTTTCAACTTCACACAGGCACTTTTTTCTCTTAGATTATTTAATAATCCTTAATTTCACATTTATTAATTTGCCAAATTATTAATCACTTCATACATTATCACTTTATATAATGCACAGTAAAAATAACAATGAAATAATGTGAAATACCCGGCATCCTGCCAGTGAGTGGTCACACACTGCGTTTGCGATTATGCAGCTATTACACAACACGAAATAATTATGTAAGACAAATCAATTACAGTCAATGGGGGCTTCTTGTAACTCGAAACTACGTAAGATGGTGATGACGTAAGTCGAGGGTCGACTGTAATTTGTTGTATGTGAAATTTTTATTAATAAACATGGTGGATACTAACCTAGAGAACATGGGTCTGTAAAACTTGGAGTGGGACGGGGATCAAATTTTGTTTTCCTCCACATTTGACTCTGAGTAACTATCAGAAGAGAAAAAAAAAAAAAAATCAGTTTGTTTACATGATATGGTACTCTCATGTTCATGGAAATGAAAGTATGGAGTGAGGGTTTTCTATTAATAAGAATTGGTTAAAAGTAGTGATGTACCATACCAATTCCAAAATTTAGCCAATGCTGATGCTGATCATTTGTCTTAGCTATTTTAAAGAATCAATTCCCTCAATACTTTAAATTTTCATATTTTTACATTACAAATTTGTTAAAATGCTTTTCCTTAGCTCACTCCGCAATATATGGTACAGTGAGTCCCCAACCTGCATGATGGTTCCATTCCTGAAAAAGCTCATGCAGCACTAGGGTGTGTCAATTTTAGTAAAGTCAACAATTCAAAAACTACTAATGCTCAAATGATGTCATACGTATTATCTAGCAAACTTAGAAATATCTTTAGTATTGTTTAAAAAAGCCATTTACCTACTTATATTTGACCATAAAAGTTTGAAATATAACCTAAATATGACTGTAGCATCGTATATCAATGTGCCATTAATGTGTGGTCAACTTTGGTTATTTTTGGTGTGCAGTATGGTTTCTAAGTTTCACATAGTCACAAATGCTGGAGTTTTGATTGTGAATGCGTGTGTTTTCCCTCCTTTTTGACAATTTTGATTACTTCGTAATGTAAATATTGTGTACTGTAATTCAAATTATTCGAAATGTTGTGCGTGACCCAAACTTTCTGTATATTTTGATATGATAGATATATGAAATTGTCATTACTTTGAATAATTATGGCTTGTACCTATAACAACACAACCTTTTATCTGAGTTTATAGGAAGATATTAAGAATTTCAATTAATTTAATTTTGTAATCATAATCAGTAGGCCTATCCAAATTTCAATAACATTTCTTTTGTTTACAGGTCTACAGGATGAGTCAGAAAGAAATCAGAACCCGAAGCAAATCAAGTTGTCACCTAACTCATTTGGTGGGGACTGGGAGGGAACTTCCCCCTGTTGAGCTGCCCACAGCCAGAGATCTGCTGAGGTATGGTTTGTTGAGGAGAGAGATGAGTGAGGAAGACAGGCGGAATTACCCAGTTAATGACCTGATTAACAACGGCATTGTTCCAGGGCTACTGGCTCAGTGGGGAAAGGCCAATGTTCTATTCACAGGACCTGTGATCAACACTGAGGTCAGGATCAAGGCTAAAGTGAAGGCACTGTGGGATGAGGCAGTGAAGGTGTCCATTGGCAATGTGAAGCTAGAGGTCAAAGATAGGCTCATGATGAAACTGGACAAATTGGCAGACATCCTGACCTGTCACTGTGTGATCAGGAGCTGCAGTGAGCTTGGGTGCAACTCTGTCTGCAACAGTGAGGTTCACATTGACTGCAGCTGCAGGAGCGAGCAGTAGATACCAGTGGAAGAGCTTGCCTTCATTAAAGGTCAGAGAGAAAAGGTGGGAAGTGTGGGGGAACACTAGATGGGTCTTGCTGATCACCCTGAGACCAGGAAGCAGTGCTGCAGAGACAGGAGCAGAGAAGGAAGGCAGAGAAATCAGCCAAGAAAGAGGAGGAGACTGGAGATATACTAGAGGAGGCAGGAAGGAGAGAGGAGGACAAAGACTTCATACCAGAGGCTGTGACAACTTCCTTGCCTGTGGCTAAGAAGAAATACAACACTGAAGATATCATCAACATAGCTCTGGCTAGCTAGAGACTGCAGATATTGCCACTGCTGCTTGGATTGATGCTGGTCTTATCACAGAGTTTGATACACCACTGGTGATTGACCAGAACAAGGTGAGGAGGGCTCAGGAGGGCTGAGGTCATTGCTGATCATCTGGTGAACTGGCTAAGAGAGAGAGGAGCAGACCAGACCCTTTTGGTGACAGTACTAATGTGAATACTGGCTGGGAGGGAGGAGTAAATGCATTATGTGGAGGTCATGCTTAGTAGGAAGTTGGTGTGGATTGTCTGTGACTTGCACACTGGGGAGCTGAGTCTCAGACACCTGGTGACTGCACTGGATGGCAAGACATTGAGCAACAACAAGTGGTCTGGGCCCCTAGGGAAGATGTTAGACACTGCCACTGAGCTGGAGATCAACCCAAACTTCACAAGGATCACTGTTGGTCCTCCTCTACCCCATCTCAGTCAGGAGGTAGTCAAGGACCTCAGCACAGACCAATCATATGGCTACAGAATCATCACTGCCATCAGATTGGGAGAGGTACTTCAGAGTCTAGCTCTCCTGGAGATTGGGCCAGTCTGTCACAATAGGTGGGTCACCATGACTCTAAGGTTCTGCAGATTGTGGATTTCCAAACATGGGCTGAAGGGTAGGAACCTCAAGAATCTGAGGATAATTGTGGAATTCATAGTGCGAGTCTACATGCCAAAGTGGTTCAACATCAAGTTAAATCACAGCTGGGTGGAGGGTCCCAAGCATATACTGTACCAGCTGGAGCTGCTCAGAAGTCAGAAGAAGGTGGTGATAGAAATAGTGATGCCTACAGTGAAGAGATCAGCCTGGTATGCACACACTGAGGCTGTGCTCCAGGCCATGCTGTGCAGTGAGGTGGAGTAGGAGAGGAGGGAGGCAGTGAAGAGGATACTGGAAATCAGAGGTGAAGGAGATGAGGACACACAGGTAGGAGACTGCAGTGTCAGACCCAGGAAGACTCCTGACATCAACCCAGATGCCACCAAACTCTTGGAGCTTATTGACTGGAAATCTGGCGTGACTGAGCCTCCTCCTGACCTGCTCCCTCACCACTGCTGCAATCAAGGAGTTTCTGGATAGACCAATGGAAGTTCCTGCATGGCCCTCGCACACAGAGTCAGTAGAGAGGTGTGTAAGGATGACAACTGAAGCAGCACAACATGTTTACTCAAGAGAGGAGGGAGGCATACATCAGTGGCCAGGTGGCCAGTAGGGAGCTCATGTCCAGGAACAAGAGCAAGGCAGACATGGCATCCTTGGCAAAGTTCAAGAAACTTATCTATGTTTCTAAGTTTTAATATTGAAATACAATCAAAATGTCTTTAATTGTATGTAATGTATGTAAAATGTAGTTATATACAACAAAAAAAATACTTGCAAAAATTGCTGATTTTTCGTAAACTTCAACTTCAAATATAAATAGCTAGGAGTGGTCAAATCTGGATTTTAAAGCCATATTTCGATTTAGCGCACAAAAATGCATCATTAGGTCACTAGTCTTTGAAAATCTAAAGATTTCACTTTGTTCCCTAAAATTGACACAAAATTGTGCAGGTTGGAACTATCTCCCTATAATATAAATAGTTAGGGGGATAAAAGTTTAAAAACTAGCGTATAAAGTAGTTTTTACCTGAATAAAAGCTTTTATATCATTGTACAATGAATGTATATAAATAATAATGCATGTAAAATAATATATAACAAGTAGTATAAATAGTAAAAACTTGTAATAAAACAAATTTCAAAAACATCACTATACAAATAATGTAATAATACAGAGGAGCATGAGAAGGATGACTTGATATAAACTAGCTAGTCGTACAAGATGCGCTACTGGGCAAAGGGGGCAGTGAGTGGGCATGTTTCTGCCAGCTACAAATTCTAAACTATCGTGTATAAATGAAAAAGTGTTAAGTAATTTTTTAGTATTTACCACATTTAAAAAAATTTGTGCTGATCTATCTTTGAATCTTAGCTCATGCAGATTGAAAAAGGTAGTGAAGTGTCATCTTATATCTGAATTTGTGCAGGTTGGGGGATCATTGTACCAGAATTTGTTACTCGTATACTGTGGCTAAAATGATATAGTTTTATTACTCAGTAAAATGATAAAATAATTTTATTTTAGTTTCGTAAATTGAATACCAATAAAAGGTTACATTCATGAAAACATGTTTGGATATTGAATGTTTGTATAGCAAAACTGATTTTTCCATAAGAACAATGTTATAAATAGGGGTTAGGTTCCCAAACATGCCTGAGCAAATGCCAAAAAGGCATTTTTACATAAAATAGAGTCCCTAGTGCTATAAAAGACAAATTACACATGCAATAAATAGGTTTTGGTATTTTTCTGTTATACCCCGCAATTTCTTAGTGCAGTGTTCAATCGATCCAGTTGTTGACAGTAGACTTGAGCAGTGATTGTTTGGTTGTGGTAAGGTTTCAAAGTGTATTGCACCACCTTTATCCCACCAAACACTAAGCAACACCTTCCAAGGGTGAAGATTTGTTTTTGGCTGTGGTGTTGCTGGTTCTCCAGCACAAACCCACTCTCAACGGCGCTTGACATTTAGGTACAGTATCCACTTTTCATCACTAGTCACTAAACGGTGCAAAAATGGATCTTGGAGTTCACAGGAATGAAGAGCTGTGCTAATGTTTACCCGCACCCTCAGATTGTCGACTGACAATTCATGTGGCACCCATTTTCCTAACTTAGGCACTTTCCTGAGTTGTTGCAAATGTTGATGGATGGTGGACAGGGATGAATTGAGTTTCTGGGCCAATTCTTTGACAGTTGTTGAACAGTCTTCTTCAAGTGCGGCTAACAGCAGGTCATCATCAAACTCAGCAGGGTGTCCAGTGTGTGCTGCATCTGTCAAACAGCAGTCACCATTCCTAAACTTTTGAAACCATCTTTGACATTTCCCCTTTTTTGAACTCGTAAAGCATTACATGCCTGATATGCTCTTCTGATACTGCCATGTTTATGAGGGGTTCACATAAAGCAAAACACACATCTTCACTGGTCAAGGTCTGTAAAGTATGTAGTGAAACACGATAGATCTCCTCTTAGATATAACCTTGCGGAAAATTTGTGCTTAAACCGAGTAGGACTAGTTTAAACTTAATCTATTATAAAAAAAACGACATTACTTATGGGATGACCTGATACAATTTGGGTTTGTAAAATTATTGAAATACTTGAAATAAAGTCAGTATAATAAGATAGTTTAATGTATAAATTATAGAGTACAACTTAATACAGAATTATTAATAATATAGTGTTAGGAGATTACAATAGTTTATAACATTTAGAGATTAGCTTGTTTGAAAAAAGGTTAATTTATGGGCAACTTATTACATTTTGCCTTTTTTGTAAATGTAAAATATTTTTATATAATCACTGAAATGAGTAGCTATAAATTATCATAAATAATGTTTTCTGTATGTTTAATTTTCTATAAATAGCTATAGGTTTTGTTTAATGAAAACTTTAAAATTTTAAAGAATCAGTAAGAGAATCGGCTAAATTTGGCCAATGCTGATGCCAATTAATCAGTATTATACTAATAATTAAGGCCATATCTAATTTGTTTTGAATCACTTAAAATTATCATGTGAATATCATAATAATTTTCTGAATGCCTCTTTACCTTTATAAAGATCTTATTGAAAAATCTAATTTCAATTATCAGTATATATCACAAAGGACTCAAAACATTCTCACGCTATGAAATAAATTTAACTTTTAACTGCTTATGAGCAAAATATTAATGCAAACACAAATCCAAAATTTTAGAAATTATTATTATTATTATTATTAACTTTTCTCCCATTTTTGGCATCAACTACACTTATGGATTCCTGTGGGTCCACTGATGCCAGTGTATGGGGGATAATTCCTAATTGTTTGTTGGGTGTTTTCTTTATCATGGATTTGTTGTTGGCTTGGACATTTGCTTATTGAAGTGAATTTGAGCAAGGCTTTTTCTGCCCCAACACCTGCACAAACACTGAAGCTGGAATAAATTTTTTTTTGTCATAAGCATTACTTTCACACAAATTGGGCCTAGAATACCTTTAATGATTGTGATATGAATGATGATGATGATTAAAGTATAAAATGATACATCTTGGACTTATTAGGTTTACATAATTTGGGTGACTATGGTACTCATTAACATTGCCCCTATAACTAATATTCTTTGTTTTGCATTTGGTTATGTGAATCCTTTTTATTTTAGCTATCTTGTTTAATTTGTCTGGTAATGGGGCTGGTGATGGCCAATAATTTTGTGAATTTTTTTTATGTTCACATTTTTGTGTGGTAGCTATGGGACTAATTGCTTTTTTTTTTTTTCTCCCCCCAAATGCATACCTAGTTTGTTTTAGATGCACATTGATGTTTGATTAATAAAATGGTTCATATTTTTTTTGTTCCCTGTAAATACTTGCTTGCTAATGTAATTAACATTAAAGGAGGCTGTACTACTTTTAAGTCCTTTCATAATAAGCAGAGGAGTAAGTCATTAAAAGAGGCAGGCAGGCAGGCTATGCCCCAGAGACCATAAAGATGAGAACCCAATTTTAAATTAGGTGCAAACCAACTGCCATAATCCTAACAGCAAAATTGTGAACTTGCTCACCTTTATAATTTCTCCCATTCTCAGTTGTGTGTGTGATGCTGGAATTAACAAAATACCCTTTTTTGTGAAGAAAAGGGTTGTCTGCAGGGGTGGGTGGGTAAAGCCTTTTGATTGTTTTACCAGGGTTTTACTGAAATGCTGGTAAAACCTTGGTGAAATCTAATGATCACCTAATGAATGATCAGGGCTACATATTAATTTGAAGAATCATACTTTTCATCCAAAAGGCCTTGCTTCCTCTGACCTACAAAGTGTTAGTCATCAACCACACCCTGCTGCTGTTTTTTTCTCTTTCCTCCTTGGATATTTGGGTTTCCTAATGGGTATGTTCATAGGTCATGCCTGGACTGTATTCTCTAGCCATGGGAAATGCTTTGGTATTTTGATATTGTATGTCCTATTGCTTTCCTTCTTGCTCCAGTGAGGGTGTTGTCTCTCTGGAAGGGTCTGACCAATGTCCTGTCCACCCTCCCACTACTGTTGGCTCCAAGGTTGCTTCCTGGAAAACTATGAAGCATAGTGGTGAGGGAGCTTGGAGGAGAGGTACCGTATGGATGGGTTTAACATGAAATTCAGATTCCCCTATATTTTATGCCATGATATAAGAAGCACTTTTTTCCTAAAAAATGTCTGAAAATCACCCTGTATCTCATATGTGAGGTTAAGGGAAATGAGTTCCCCAGTAGGCTAAATTCCACTTAGCCTATCCCCAGACAACCCCAGAAATCAGAATGGAATATATAGGTTATTTGTTACTAAAAACTTGAATGACACTAATTAATGAAAAGTGAAATTACTGTAAATATAAAAGTTGGATTTATAACATGGGTAGCATATTGTTTTCTGGGTGCACCTTGTTCACAAGTGCTTCCCTACTGACAACCATCAGTAAAAGCCACAGGGTTCTACCCAAACCTAATCTAGCATGTACTTTTTAAGCTCAACTAAATACAGTAGACCCTCTTTATTTCATGGTACTGTACCCTAAATTACTCCCATTTTTTTTATATAGTACACTCTAAACACTATTTTGTGATAATATATAGAAGGATATATCATGAAAACAATATTTCATGGTAATTCTTGGTCCCAATCTTGTGAAATAATGAGGGTCTACTGTACTACCTCAGACAAATGCTTTTTTTGACTTGGAATACAAATTTTGATGCATAAATTCAACTACTACTATAAAGAATCAAAATAGTGCTTATAGGTTTTGACAGGGTTTTACCCCCATTGTTTAACCAGGTTTTATCCAGGCCTGTTAAAACACCCTTGCCAACATTGGCTGGCTGTGTGGTCTTTACTGGTAGCTCAGTCTCCTTTCTCAGCAACTAGAAGCACCTGCAGTGATTCTACTGACAGAGTATCCAGTAGGTGACCCAGGAAATTAGTGTCTTATTATTATGATCCACTTACCAACATTGCACACCCATCTCAATGTGATGCTCTATCTGGGATTTTACTATTTTACTATTTTTCTATTTGCACTCATTGTCAGAAAAGTTTGTGACTATTATATAGTTTGAGTAAAGACCAAAATTTTTTTTTATAAATTATATAGAAATGTGATATATATTGAAACTAGAGTAACTGATGAATATAGTGATGTTTATTTTAAAAATGAAGTATATGAAAAACTGATCATCATCCTTACCATGTTGTATCTCTAATTACTAACAGACATTGGGTCAATTACTGGGTTCCTATTACTTTTGATTCCTTCTATTACTATTACTTTAATTTTCATCTATTACTATTACTTTTGTGTGAGGGGTACTTCACTCATTTGAAAAGGATCTTTGTCTTTTTAAATGCAATTAGAAGCAGTGTGTTAATAAACACACACTTTATTTCAGAAAGGCTTTTAAGTGGTTGCTAAACAAAGAATTATCATTAAGCACATTAACATTAAAGTCACCAATAATAGTTACACATGTCATATCCAACTCATCAATAATACTGCTGACCTGCCAAAATTCTATAAGGTAATCATCTTCATTATCAACTGCCTGAAAAGGCATATAAGATATACAGAATTACAAATTTTTTATTGTCTACACAAATTTCTATTCTAGTTAGCCAATTCAAACCAAGTTTTAATTCACTAATATATTTCCTGTACCCCAACCTCCATAGAATAGCTACCCCACCAGGTGGGTGGCCTGCAAGGAGACCATCTTGTTTATCTCTGGTGGCCTCCCCTCTCCCATGAAAGTTACTGGACAGGCTATTCAGGTCCTTAAGTCCTGTTTCCTGCAGACTGAGAATATCAGCATCCTCTAACAGCTCATCAGTTATGATCCGACTGTGTTTGCTGTTATTGCCTAAGCTTAGGCGTCTACAGTTATAAGAGATTACCTTGAATGTTGCAATTAGGAAGATGCAGGAGTTCTGCCAGCCATCTCTACATGTTGAATTCCACTTACACCAGGCACAGCAGTTACAACATTAGACCCAGCTGGATTTTCCTCCACAGTATGATGCATGCTGTTTCTACAATTACTAGGGACGTACCAATATAACTTTTTAGCCAATAACAGATACCGATATCCAGCTAGGGTTTATTAGTTTGTCATATTTTTGTAACATTCATAATTTATTTTCTGTGTTGAAAATTTGGCAACAAAGCACTAATCCTTTTCATTAAAGATGGCAACACTGCATTAGATGTCATAGTTTTGTTTGTTACATAATTGGACTATGGGCCCATGTTGGGCTTAGTAAATGTTTTTTGGGGAACTTAGCTCAGAGATATTTGGGAGCACCACCAACAACAGTTGCAAGCGAATGCATGTTCAGTATTGGAGGAAACATTGCCAGTGCTACTAGAAATTGGCTCTCTCCTGAACATACAGAGGAGCTGCTATTTTTACACAAGAACTTAACCCCTGTGAAAAAATAATGAGTTATGCGAAGTGATAAAACCATAAAATATTGGAAATTTCATCCTCTAAATCGTTTTTTATTCATAATTTTGGAAAAATTGTACTTTTGCAATATTGGCTGGATTTTTAAAAATTGTCTAATACCGATATTTTTTAAAATCTATCAATATATCACTACATCCCTAATAGTTACCCTCTCCAGAACTTGCGAGAGGGGCTGCAGGTATTTTTTTTTTCCCCTTCTCATAGAACTGCTGTACATATAGCTCTTCTGGCCATACTGCTGGATCCATAAATACCCCTGGATTATCAGACTGCTATAACTTGAAAGGAACTGTACATAGTCCATCTGGAGTCAATTTTCCTACATCATGTTGTGGGGAGAACGATGAAATAACTAGAGTACTGTAACTTGGCTACTTCTTGATGATGGGAAAAAGGAAGGTCCCGGGCGGTGAAGTTTTTCTCACCTCCACTGACTGTCACTGAGGGGCAAACGAGACTCCCACACTGCTGAACCAAGAATTGGACTCGACCCACTAGCTATCTCCAAAGATTAACACTGTGTCTGAGTCGGGTCCACTTGAGAACCTGGAAAGCCTTGGCTTCAGGAAAGGTGTGTGCAATGTACACCCAACAATACTTGAGGACCTCAACTGAATATGGGTGTACACAACAAGCAAGCAAGATTTTAGCAGACTGATCGTGAAGTAAACCAAATGTGGCTGGATGAGAAAAGCAGATATTACCCTATGAATTATTTAATAAAGAGAATCTGGAGGTATTGTTGATTCAAGGACCCTGGGCTTATCACAAGGAAATCCTTGAAAGTAACGACCCCAGTCTATAAGGACAAAGGCTGAAAAAAAAACTAGTTGGTAGAATTCTAAGGGTTTATTAACAATTAACTTGAATTATTTACAAGAGCTAGGATGGGTTATGAGCTTGAGTCTAAACATGGCTTAAGATCAAGAACCGGAAATCCAAAAACCCTGAAAGGGTATGCTATACAATGGTGCTTACAATTACAATGACAAAAATACTGGACAACAAAAATGGAATTTCCAGAAAAAGATAGTTTAACCTATGCTAGAATGGTACAATTAGACAACACAATAGACCTCACTGAACCTAACATCCTTAAGCTAGACTTGAGGTCAATCCAATCACACCTATCTATTATAGTTAAGCCATGGAGAAGCAAAACCTGAAGCTATTGGTCCTAGCAATACCTTAACCTGCACACTGTTATGCACAGGCAATGTCCATTATCACAAGGCACTCTGTTTTTCTTGAATTTTCTTTTTCTTAACAAATTGAGTTGGCAGGCTAAAACTTCCACAAGCGGAAGCCAACTGTGACTTTGAAAATGTGTCTTTAAACATTGAAGGCAAAATTTACTGATACTAGAATCAAAAAACCAAGATCAAAATGGATCTAAACAAAACTACTGAGCTAGTCAGGCATTAAGCAAGACTAACTCTGTCAATATGGGGGTTACCTAGTGGCCAATCCTGAAACAAGAAGAAAACAAGATGTTAGTCAAGACAACCCCACTACAATGTAACTTGAAGGTTCACTTTATCTTCTACAAATGCCTGCAGCTCCTCAGCTGTAAGATCAGGTCGACATCTCAAGACAAAAATGTTTGTGGTCTTTGTTGGTACAGCCATCATACACTCTGTTTTGGCAGCCCCTGTGATACCCCGCCATTCTCTGCCATTCTCTGCCATTCTCTGCCATCCTTTGCCACAGGCCCTCTAGCTGGTGTTTGAGTGGGACTGCCACCATTAGCTACTGCAGTGGTTGCTCTCTTCTAGCCCCTCCTTACCATCATTGTCCAAGATGCTGCCTCATCATGACCCCTGACTGCATTCCCAGCATCCCAATTCACCAAGGCCCCTTGGGGGTACCCTGTGTGAGATGGTATTGAGCTGGTGATGTAGCATTGTCTGGATTCAGGGATCCAGGATGATGCTGAGAAGCCAGAGGGCTCTGCACTCATGGATCCAGGATGAGGTGGAGAGGCAGCCAAATAACAAATATTTGTTTGAACTAAACCATTACAATTTCAGAGACTGTAGGTCTTGATAAATTTTACTTTATTTAAGGAAAAATTTGCCACAATATTAGCTCACATACATGTTTATTTTAGTTTAGAGTAGATTTAGTTCATTTTTCAGTTTTGTTCACACAATATGTCCATTGCCACTGTAATAGAAAAATAATAGACTATTATCTATTACTTTGCCTTCTATTACTATTACAGCCAAAAAATTATGATCTATTACTTGAAAAATCCTGTAATAGTCTATTACTATTACCTCATGTCTGATTACTAACTTAACATATATTACCAAGTTGTTATGGACTATGTGTCTGAACTGTCTGGATTATTGAAAGTCACCAAAACTTTTGCTTGATGCATCTGGCATAAGTAATTTTAGTTAAAACTGTCACATGTATATTATGAAAAAAATCTTTGTGATGCATCAGAAAATTTGAACAGATTATGCAGTGTGGCCTGGCCACTTAGGCCTGTTGCCAGTCTGCAAATATGGCTAAAATTGTGATGCTTTTTCTTATAGTTTGGGGGTGTTCTAGCAAGACATGGTTATGCATTCACGATAGTAATTCTGCATACTTTGATTTTGCTAATATTGAGTTTTGGGGCAACCAGATTTTGATCTTTCCATTTCATACATCAGACTAATCAGGGTGTCTTGCATGTGGTTTAGTTATTTCCTATGTGACCAACTCAGCGTTTGTTTTTATAACAAGTGCAGAAAACCCCTTTTGGTTAAATTCCAGAATCCACAGTGTTCATAATAGTTTAGTAATACATTTAGCTATGTTAGGGTAGTAAGCCTTAATTATGGATTCTGGAATTTTACCCGACTTTTCACACAAGTAGGTAGTTGCAAATGGCAGAACAGGAATTTGTCAACAAAAGTTAAAATATAAATTCATTCACACAATGCATCCACAAATCACTTTAAAAATTATATTTTAAATAAAGCCTTATATGGCTTGTGGGTCATTCATTCCATGTCAATTCAGCCAAAAAAAAAGGTGAATTTGAACATTACCATCTCAGATTTTCATATTTGGTACATTAGTAGGTATGTGTGAGAAAATGAAATTCCCCAAATTTTAGAGCTTGCTAAGATACAGGGTCACAAAATTTTGACCTTTGACCTGATTTTTTACTTACTGTCAAATTTCAAATTGCTGTAGCCACATAACTAATAAAGCTAGAGTTCTGATTCTAGTGTCATTTTGAAGCTCTTAAACAGCTTGTCATATTACTATCTATTGTCATAAGCCTCTAAAATGAAAATTTAAAAAAAATATCCTGGACCTTAAATAAAAATATACCATCCCCAATTTTTTCAATTTTTTGTTACAAATGTTCACTTACGAATGTGGAACATGTTCCTAAAAGGTTATAAGTGGCCAGTGATAAGTATGATCAGGAAGTATTTTTAATTAAAATTAACCTTTAAATAATTCATATTTTTTTTCATCTTTTCAGAAAATATTTGTTTAATATTCGAAGTGAATTTCTAAATTATGGAATGCCATTTAAATATAACTTACTAGTTTTAATACACTAATTTTTAAAAAATGGATAAACTTAAACAGAAATGTGCTGATCCCTTTCATTCACACAAAGGACAGTGTCAAACCAAAAGTCTATGAATTGTACCTCAATATTTAATTGATAAAAAGCCTGAAATCAAATTAACAGTTGATCACAGGCTTTGTAAGCAGTGTAGGGAAATGCTGGAATCATTGCCTGAAAAAAAACTAGATGGAAAAAAGCTCTTGCTGTGAAGAAACTAGTAATATTCCTGAAATATCTTCATCTGAAAATGAACTTTAAATCAATGAGGCATTAACAAGCACAGCACTTTAATTTCAATTATCAACTTTAAATACTTCATTAAAATCATTAGGAGAAACCCATAAAGACAAGAAAGCTAAGAGAGAGAGGCTTATGCATCTCACAAAATAACAAAAGTTACAGGAAACAGTCAAGAGAAAATTAGAAGAAATTGCTGGAAGAGAGATATTAATACAGGAAAAAGAAAAACTAAGATAGAAAAAGATTATGATGAAATATTAAATCAACTGAAGGAGAAATTCAGCAACTTGCTGACCAAGAGGAGTGAAAGAATACAAATCCTGACTGTATTACCAAAAAGTTGGAGTCAGAGAAAAATAGCTACAGAATTCAACACCACAAGGCACAAAGCATCAGTTGCCAAAAAGCTTACTAATGAAATGGGTATCCTTTCAATTCCAAATCCTCAGCCTGGAAAGAAAATTGAACAAAACATTATAGAAAAAGTCAAAGCATTTTATCTTTCAGAAGATATCAGTAGAATAATGCCTGGTAAAAAGGATTATGTCAGCATTATGGACAGCTCAAGGGAGAGGAAACATTTTCAGAAGCATCTACTGCTATGCAATTTAAAAGAAGCTTATCAGCTTTTTAAAGAAAAAAATCCTTTGGTGAAAATGGGCTTCAGCAAATTTGCAGAGATGGGTCCAAAGCAATATATTATTGCCAGAGCATCAGGAACTCTCAGTATGTGTAATTAGGGTGGCCCACTTTCCAATTTTTTTTGAAAAGTATAGGTGATCGTGGTTTTTCACATTATTTGGCACTATACTAGCACATTGGTACCATTTTTACAAAAATTGATCAATATTTAGGGGTCTCGCATCGACCTTGAAATTACTAGTTTTTTTTTTTAAAATGAGTACTTTTTAACTTTTTACTGAATCAAGATAAATCATTAAGTAGGGATGTTTTCTGAATCCTCTTAATGAGAGAAGTCGTTTGATGTGCCTGCCAATGTCATACAACTAACGGTTTAAAGGTTGTGCCTGTATACAGGTAATACCAATGTGCTAGTATAGTGCCAAATAATGGGAAAACCACGATCACCTATACTTTTCAAAAAAATGAGTCACCGTACCCGGGCGGAATGTATAATGTATATAGGTAATTAGAAAATGCACTATGCCTGTGCCAGGTACCTAACCTATTTCTTTTTTTGCAGATCATAACATTTTGAAATTCTGTCGGAGTTCCTCATCCTTTGTCATGGACAAATCGATGGCAACCATAACTGGAAGAACTCTTGAAGCTACAAATAGATAGTCCTCAAAAGGAAAGGCGAAAATAACATTGCTACCTTCTCTAAGATTGGCCTCAGAAATTTTTTTAGTTGGCCAACTGTCATCCTCCATCAGTGGTAGCAAATTGCCAACAACACGGCAGGTTTTGCAATACTACTTCAGTGTTATCCAGTACACTGCTAACAGGAAAGACGCATTCAAAGAAACCGTAAACAACGTCTTAAAGTTTTGGAACATGGCCCACATTAAAACAATCACAAAGCTCAACTGCGAATGGAAGCTAGAGGCATTGTGGAAAGAGTGGCACTTACTCCAAAAGAGCAGAAAATGAGAAACTGACGCCGGAGGAAAATGGCAGAAGTTTTTGGACAGTGTGGACAAGCTGTGGGATATCGGAGCATCTGACGATGTCGAAGATATAAAGAAGAATCGACTGTTGTCCGACAAGGACAAGAAAGAAGACATTGACTTCTACCTCGATCAACGTGGTCCTCGGGTGGCAATGATGAGCGGGAATGATAAAGTTTTCACTGTAAAAAGAAAGCTACAGGAAGGAAGAAAACGTCCTCGCCAGGAGCCGCAAACCTCAAAGTGTGCATACGAAACCGGAGATGAGGCCATGGAGAATGATGATACTGGCATGTCAGGAGAGTCGGAGACAGAACTAGCATTCCCCTTGCCGAAAGAGCCAAGTGTGTGTGTCAATCTTCCTCGCCGCATCCTTAATGCACCTGCTGTCATGGAAGTGGCTGATTGTTTCCACATGTCCAATAATCAGGTGCGTATTGTGTATAGTATTCATCAATAGCGTCAGCTTTAAAGTGTCCCGTAACCCACATGTATTCTTGACAGCTTCCTTTCCACTTTCCATTCTCTACATAGGTAGTAAGCATTGTGGCTGCTATCACACGTTTAGCGGATCCACCAGCAGACCTCAATCAGTTCAGCATCTCGAAAGAAACGGCTCGCCGGGGAAGCAACAGATGGCAGAGAAGCTGTCCCATCTCCCTGTACCCAAAGACTTCACATACAAGAATGTCTCAGTCGATGAGATGACGCTACTCCCCGACCTGATCGATGAGTCCTCCTGGTTCTTATTTGCAGGTCTAAAGATGTATGGGTCTTCGTGGCTCACCCTGCCAACTGATAAGTGGGATGAGAACGAGGACTTTTGTCATCTGAAGGATGTGATCTCTAATCTCCAGGTCACCAATGACGTCGCTGAGAGAGAGAGTCCAACTGATACAAGACTATGTGAACACAGTCACAAAGGACGAGGCACAGCTGCAGGATCTTCTGCAAGTGGTGGAAAAGAACCGGAAAGAGCTCAGCGACTTCAAGAAGTCATCACTCACCATGATGACATAGCACAGAGGGACAACGTTGCAGCCAGTGACGAGTGATAGTGGTCAATACAATGCAAAAGTGATTGTTTAAGTTATTGTTTCTTTCTTCCTTATTTGTTTGCTATTTGCTGATTTTTTTTAAAAGTATAGGTGATCGTGGTTTTTCCCGTTATTTGGCACTATACTAGCACATTGGCATTACCTGTATACAGGCACAACTTTTAAACCGTTAGTTGTATGACATTGGAAGGCACACCAAACGACTTCTCTCATCAAGAGGATTCAGAAAACACCCCTGCTTAATGATTTATCTTGATTCAGTAAAAAGTTAAAAGTACGCATTTAAAAAAAAAAAATATGTAATTTCAAGGTCAATGTGAGACCCTTAAATATTGATCAATTTTTGTAAAAATGGTACCAATGTGCTAGTACAGTGCCAAATAATGGGAAAAACATGATAACCTATACTTTTAAAAAAAAAATTGAAAAGTGGGCCACCCTAATGTGTGTGTACCATTCATCAGAATGTTAAACTTATGTTTGTAGGAACTAAATTTAATAAGTTAACTGAAGATAATGAAAATTTTATCAACCATATACGACATTGTCTTACTCTGATTGAGTGCAATCCACCCTCATTGCAATGCTACCTTAAGGAATGTAAACAATGTGGAGACACAAAAGCATTGAAAGAGAAATTCCAAAATATTTTTGATGATAATTGCATTGATTCAGTACAGTTTAAGAAGTGGACCAATACAGACAGGTCCAATCTTGAATCAATTCACATGAGTTCAGATGAATATATTGAATGATTCTGTAGCAAACTTCAAGAATACCAAATCCATGGTTTCCTGACCAAGATGCAAACTAATTATTACAACAAAACTAAAATGTCGCTGAAACCAAGTGAAGTCCTAGTAGTGTGTGATTTTGCCAAAAATTACTCTTTTGTTCTCCAAGATGAGGTGCAGAGTTTTCACTGGAACAATCAGATGGCAACTCTACATCCATTTGTTTTGTATCATAACAAGCAAAATGAGATTGCTCACCTAAGCTTTGTTGTCATATCTGAGTGCAATATTCATAACACAGTTGCAGTACATTTGCTTCAAAAGCATCTCATAAACTTCATAAAAGAGAACATCCCATCCATCAACAAAATCATATACTTTTCAGATGGCTGTGCTGGACAATATAAAAACTACAAAAACTTTCTGAATCTTTGCCACCACAAAGATGACTTTGAAATTGATGCAGAGTGGAATTTTTTTACAACAAGCCATGGGAAGGGACCATGTGATGGTGTAAGATGCACTGTTAAGAGGTTAGCTGCTAAAGCTAGTCTGCAATGGCCTTATGATAAACAAATCCTTACTGCACAACAGCTGTATATATTTACCAAAGATGATGATGATAATATTACACCACATTTTTCAACCAATGAAGATTATGAAAATGAAGAATTTCTCTTCCAAACTAGACATTCAAAAGCAAGAACAATTGCTGGTACTCAGAAAATACACCATTTAAAACCAGTTTCATTAACTTCACTAGAGGTTAAGCATTTCTCAGCATCAGGATATTCATGTATTGAGAAAGTCAATGAAAAAGAAGAACTTATGCCTGAAGAGAAACTACATGGTTTTGTCACTGCTGTATATGATAACCTTTGGTGGTTAGCATGCATTTTGGACAAAACAACTGAGAAGAGGGAAGTAAAAATACCTTTTCATCCTCGTGGTCCCAACCTATCATTCTTTTTTCTTCATCAACCAGATATTCTTACAATTACATACTCTGATGTTTTGACAAAGGTAGAGGCATCTACTGCAACTGGAAGACTATACTACCTCACCAAGGAGGAAACTGCTAAGGCCTCCAAGGCCCTCATAGAATTACAACAGAGAAAAGTAAGTTACACATCCAAGTTATATATGGTAGAAATATACAGTAGGCATATATATATATATATATATTTTTTTTACTGGGCATGCCTGTATCAACCCAAGGAAAGATGGGTCATGTTGTTGTTAGTAACCTCCAGGGTCGAAACCCTCAGTGCCGAAAAACTGACAGCCGCTCAAGCCTTACCCAGAGGTTCCCTAATCCCAGTGTAAAGTGTTTGTCTATGTATGTGGAAGTGGTGTGTTTATCCCAAAGGCAGTGTTGAATGAAATGTGTGCAGGTGTATATATATATATATATATATAAAGTAGTAGTAATGGAACCATATATTTTCAGGCACAAAACTAATGGATAATCTGCTCAAGAGAAGATTTGTATCAATGAAAAAACTCAAAGGTCTGGATTTATTTAAAGGTTAGTTTTAATTAAAAGTACTTCCTGCTCATACTTTTCACTGGCCACTTCTAACCTTTTAGGAACATGTTTCACATTGGTAAGTGAACACTTGTAAAAAAAATTGAAAAAATTAGGGATGGTATATTTTTTTTATTTAAGGTCAAAGGTCAAGGATATTTTTTTAAATTTTCATTTTAGAGGCTTATGGCAAGAGAGATAATATGACAAGCTGTTTAAGAGCTCCAAAATGACACTAGAATCAGAACTCTAGCTTTATTAGTTATGTGGCTACACCAATTTGAAATTTGACAGTAAGTAAAAAATTGGGTCAAAGGTCAAAATTTTGTGACCCCGTATCTCAGCAACCAAAGGTCAGCCAGCTCTAAAATTTGGGGGAATTTCAGTTTCTCACACATACCTACTAATGTACCAAATATGAAAATCTGAGATGGTCATGTTCTCGGGTGGCTGAATTGACATGGAATGATCCTAGTTGGCCTTGTTTTAGTGTTACAAAAAGGTTTTTCTTTCCCTTTTATGCAGTTCACACAAAGTAAATATATATTACCATAGTTCAAATGGATTACTTGTTATGTTATTAAAGCAAAAGTCTATTCTGTTTGTAGCTATAGTTTAAAAAATATATAGTGGTTTAACCCTTTGAGCCCTGAATTTTTTGTAGAGTTAAGTTATGAATGCTTGTATTTGAAACTTTAGCAATTTGTACCTTCAGTCCTTAAAGGGTTAAGACCTACAGGCTACAGCATAGCTCAGTAGTTACTTTCAGCTGCTTTTATATTGTGTATGAAAGTTAAATAAAATGATTACTGAACATTATAAAAATAAAAAAATATCCAGCATGTGTGTACAATTTTTATTTGTTAGGCCTAGGCCTAACAGGATATATAATATTTTCAACTTCTACAGTTTTAATAGTTATCACTCTGGGACAGAAAAGTGTGCCATATTCAAAATTCCAACTTTATCATGATATGCTATATTAAAGTATTTGTTCATATGTAATTAATAAATGTGTAGTAAAATTAATTGTACGTGGACAGTATTCAACAGAAATTACTTACCAACATTTCACTAGTTTACAAGGTTCCCTGTCATATCCAGTACTCCTTATTTTTTATGTAATCCTTTGTTCCTGTTGTTTTCTAAATTCAGAATGGCTGTTAACCAGTTAGTTTGCTGGGACACACCACATGACTTCCTGAGAACATGGTGGTCCTCCATTTTCATTTGGCTAGCATCCAATGCAGAGCAAACCATGTGTTTAATTAGGAATACCCCACTTTACGAATTATTCCGTTCCTAGCACCCGTTCGTAAAGCAGGTGTTCGTAAAGCAGAGCATTATTTCCCATACATATAATATTATATTTTGGGTTACGTTTTTTTCTTAAAAAATCGAAAAAAAAAGGTTATAAAACAGCAAATTTTGCAGAAAAAAATGTTTATTAACATAGAAATGAAAGCAATGAACAAAGAAATAATACAAACGAAAGTAATGAACAAAGAAATACAATAAAAATGTAAGCAATGAACAAAGAAATAGTACAAAACATTACATATGCAAATTTAGTTTTCATTAATAGATGCGTCAGTAGACATGCTTTTGGATTCGTTTCTTCTGATTAACGTCACAGTCTTTACTATCACACTTTCGTTTTGGCATAATTGATGATGGGTACTGTAATTGCAATGTACGAAAAGAATATCAGTGAAACACTTAGCGTGCGCGAGAGTGAATAAAGCACAAACTCTCTTGTCAAAGCGCACATATAAACTGACAACAGCTGCGTTGCCACAGTGCAAAGTGAGCTAAAAGCGAGCTAACTTGGCACTGCTGTAATGCAGAATACGTAATAGAGTACAGTACAGTATGGTATGCACGACGTAAGCATATTATTTTTGTCTTAAAATCGAGCTAACTAAGCACTGCTGTAATGCAGAATATTAGATTGTGGTATGCGCGACGTACGCATTTTATTTTTGTCTTTTATATTTCTTCATTTAATTTTTTATTTAGCGCAAATACAATTTCGTAAACCCGGGGTTTCGTAAAACGAAGCATTGTAAAGCGGGGTATTCCTGTATAAATCTCTAAATGTTTGCATCTTTTAACATTCTCGCGAAGTGAATAATAGTGAAAATAAGAATTCAAAGAAAGGAAATGGTCATTTGTAATCCTCAAAACTAAATTGGATGTTATCAGATTAGTAGTAATGTAGTAGTAAGTAATCTTAATGTCACAAGACTTTGATTCTTCAATCTGTGGACAGAGGGACCAGATGTTCCTGATATCTGGTGTGAACCACTTCCCAGTAGTTGGTCAGTTCCAGTTACACCAAAGATAGGAAACCTTACTCTATTAGCAAAGTCCCTGTATATCTTTGTACCAAAATGTCAATTTTTAAGGTTTTGGTTTTTAAATCTGTATTAGTTAAAGATCTTATCTAATGTTAATCACTATATATTATTTACTCAACTTTGTGTGCCATTGAGGGTTGAATTGTAGGATGGTTTGTGGTGTTTTAAAAAATTAGTTTTTGCTATTTCCAAGCTTAACTAATTTCTTTTCCTAAGTCTCTAAGGAGATTTTGTTTCCTCATTAAATGTCCTCTTGATTGATACCCATCATGAATTTCTGCATAAATTACTTTCAATTATAGAGCTTATCAAATGATAGGTCAAGTCCTCTCCAAAGATAATTTCTCTGGAAAGGTGACATACTGTGTCAAAAGGAACCAAAGCAGTTACTAAATATACCTCATCTCAGTGCATCTTGTAAATGTGAAAAAAAAGCTCTAATTTAGGAAATTTGGTAACCTTTTTATATTAGGGCCTAACCCATAACATTTAAAAAATTTGCATATCTGTCAAACAAAATACAGGCATCCCTCAATATCTGATCAGGTCACATTCCCAGAAAACTGATTGGATGGTGAATGATCAGATATTGAAGCAGTTATAACATGGGGTCAGTGGGGATACATTCCAGGGGGTCTGGAAGTGGATGCTTACAGGGTGTTTTTTATCATCACAGGCACAAAAATACTTCCTATGCCAATGGAGTGTAACAAGAGAAGAATGCTTGGCAGTGGGTGGGAAGTGTACCTTGCACGGGGAAGCAAATGCGCATCTGCACACGGCAATCATTTTGGATCTACAGTACAGTACTGTACAAGTGAAGTAGAGATGTGTATCCCATGAGCCTAGAGAGGTATTTTTTGATGATTGGATAACTGAAAAATTGTGATTGGAAACAGATATAAGGGTGTTAATTTATTAAAATCAGATAGCTAATGAATAATTGGATATTGAGGGATACCTGTACCTATAAGTACGGTACGAAACCTAACTTTTTTCCAAGGCATTAACAACCAATCTTTTTTCAAGTTAAACTGACCAACCAATTCTATTTAAGTTTGTTAGGGACTGAAGCTTGAAGCTGGTAGGGGTTTTTCCTGGTTGATAAAATTTCAACCTTACCAATAAATTCCAGCGAGAGTTGCTGTAAGTTGGTATGTCCTTGGTAGTATTTCAATCCATATGGAGAGAAACTTACTTTTTATGTCAAAGGAGGTTTCAGTATGTTTACACTGCATGAAAGCACCCAAATGTAAAAAATATCATGATGATTAACAAAATCTAACTTCATTTGAAAGGCTAATTTTTATGGATAATGAAAAATATATTGTGATCAGACATGGGGTAATAGTAATAGGTAGGCCTAATAGTAATAGACTATTATAGGAATTTTCAAGTAATGGTAATAAATCATAATTTTTTGGCTGTAATAGTAATAGAAGGCAAAGTAATAGATAATAGTCTATTACTTTTCTATTACAGTGTCACTGAACATATTGTGTGAACAAAGAACTGAAAAAATGAACTAAATTTACTCTAAACTAAAATAAACATGTATGTGAACTAATATTATGGCAAATTTTTCCTTCAATAAAGTAAAATTTATCAAGACCTACCTACAGTCTCTGAAATTGTAATGATTTAGTTGAAACAAATATTTGTTAACACACTGCTTCTAACTGCATTTAAATAGATAAAGATCCTTTTTAAATAAGTGAAGTACCCCTCATACAAAAGTAATAGTAATACAGTGTCCCATAAGTCCGGCATCATAAGAAAAATAAGAAAAAAAAGGCAAAACAAAAGCTTTCATTTACAGAGCATGCTCAATATGTCCACTATTGTTTTCAATACACAAATTCAGACGTGATACCCAGTCAACAAGCACACAGTGAATGATGTCAGGAGTAATGGTGTTAAATGCCGCAAATGTTCAACACTCCTAATTTTCTCTGCGTATACCAGCACTTTCAAGTGGCCCCAGAGATAAAAATCTAGTGGCGTGAGATCCGGGCTCCTAGCTGGCCATTTCACAGGCCCCCGATGTCCTATCCAATGACCAGGGAATTGTTGGTACAGGTATTCCCTTACTTGGGTGCTCTAATGTGCAGGAGTGCCATCTTGCTGGAACCATGTTGGGAAATTCCCTTCTTCGTTCAAGACATTGGGAAATGCTTCCTTGAGCATATGTAGGCTGGGCTGAAACTCAAGATAGAATTAATCAGTCATTAACAGTTGGCTTTTGATATAAAAATAAGATTCCTGAAAAAAATAATTAGTGGCTACCAATGTGTGTCCAGCCACCCCCCATTTTTGTAAAAACATCTAATGCTGCACTAGCAAAATCAGGAAAATGGCAATATCTCTTCTTCTGAACATGCTAGAGAGATGGTTTGCATACCAAAAGATGCAGAATTTGATTTAGAACAAATTATTAGAGTGGTATTTGTTCATAAAACCTTTAGTTTTTGAGTTATTTTAGAAAAACTAATTTCTGGGGCCCATAGACCCCCTTTCAATGGACCTTAGTGACAAAAGCAATTCTGAAATAAGCATGATTTGGCTTTTTGATTACTAACATTGCCCTAAAAGAATGTTGACATGGACATAGTGATCACATGATATGACTTTTCCTTGTTATCTTGCATCCATTATGCTTGATTAAAGAATAGAGGGTGGGGCTGCTTCATGAACTTTTTTTAAACGTAATAAATTGAAAACTTGTTTTTTTTTCAGGTGCCTTTGTTATAAGTTTCCAACTGCAATTTGTCATTGAATTCAACATTTGCAATATAAAGTATGACTTCTACAAGGAAAACAGTTGCTAAAGTACTTGGTGATGTACGTTTTATGCCAGCAGAACAGTTTCCTTTAGGGAAATTGCCTACGTTGAAGCAAGTTATTGAAAGGTGTTTGTGTTTCGGAGACTATAAAACAGATGCTGTACTGAGAGCTACTTCTGAGGAATTGCATAAATTGTGGGTCACATATAATGTTTATCCAATATCAGTAAATGCCATACAGAGCCGACTGAAAACCCAAATAAAGGAATTCAACCGCCTTCTGAAGTATGACAAAAAGAAAAGGGGACCTAAATATCATCAAGATCTGGATGATTTTCTGAAAACTGTAAACGTTTTATTTGACATATATCAACATGATCACAAACTGTTGGCAGATACAGAGAAAAAGCACTTACTAAAAATGACTGAATCTGATTACCAGTTTTATGAGGTAGGTCTGTTGATTGAATTTCAAGTTGTAAATTATTAATTAATATTAATTAATTATCAATATTATCAATTATTAATAATTTGCTACAATTTTTAAAGTGCATTTAATAAGTTAGTAATATCAATAATACACTATTAATGATGTTAATGATAAGTAATATTTTAGTATTTTCTCATTTTTGTAAGAATTTCAATTTACATATAGAGACCCATAGATAAAAGATACATTATAGTGTAATGAAATATAATCACTTTGTAGGACCAGAAAACAACTAGGCATGGTTACTGTACCCTGAAAGAAGTCCCAGAAACAGCCACTGACTTAAAATTCAAATCACGGGTTATTCAATCTCAAAAAGCAAAAGAATCAGTTCCTCTCCTCATCCTCCTGAACCTATGGACATTCCTGAGTTGACAGATAGCGACAGTTGTAATGATTCATTTGATGCAGACTATGTTCCAGAAGTCTCAACATTACAGAACAGAACTAGATTACGCTCATTAGCTGAAGCATGTGACAGGTATAGTACTGAAAGATAAATCTTTTAATACAGCTTAAAGTGAAATCATTGTGACTAAGAGATTAAGATTACCAATAAATTATTCATTGACAATAGATATGTAAATCTACTTTAAATATCCTAACAGATATCAAGTAAGTGATAGAGCAGGAGCGGCTATTGGTTCTGCTACATTGGTGGACTTTGGAGTAATCACCCCAGATAACATACAAAATGTTATTGATAAGTATGTTTTTAATCACTCTAGATATTACATTTCTTAGCTTCTGCTATAAGTTCTAAATCACCAGATTTACTATTATTTTTAATTAGCGTCAAAATTTCTATTTTGTATTTATATTAATTAGTTTCAAACAGGACACTGACATTTGTATTTTGTATATTTGTATAATGCTAATGCAGTAATGCATGGCCAATATTTTTGAAATACTTTTCAGAAACAAGTTGAGAAGGGAGAGAGCTAAATTGAGAGCTGAAAGGAAGAAGGAAGAAGTGATATTTGAAAAAGTGACTGGCATTGGCTTTGACGGTAGAAAGGATGCTACACTTGCTGTTAACAAAGTAAATGAAAAGTATTATACATCCACAATCCTAGAGGAACATTATGTCATTACTGGAGAGCCAGGTAAATGGAAATGATTGTCATACAGTTATAGGCATTATGCTGTTATATTACTGTACTATAAAGTAATATTTCAATTACTTAAAAAATTTTCTTTTTAAGTGACAACTGTCCAGTTAACTTTATTCCTTCCTTTTTCATTTTTATTTAATTGTAAAATTAATTACATTTATTTTCAGATGATTTCTACCTCGACCATTTTACCCCGGAGAGTGGCAAAGGCATTGACATTGCTCATGGCATTTATAAGATCATTAAAGGGACAGAACTTGAGGCCAAATTAAACTTAGTTAAAGCAGATGGGACAAATACTAACACAGGACATATGCATGGGTCAATCAGATATTTGGAAATGTTTTTAGGGCAACCTCTTCAGTGGGATATTTGTCTTCTGCATCTAAATGAATTGCCACTTAGACACATCTTCATAACTTTAGATGGGACAACAAAAAGTCCAGACAAATTTTCTGGCCCTATTGGTTCTCAGCTCAATGGGGATGTGTCAGAATGGAATGTTGTGGACTTCAAATCTATACCTTATCCTGCATTTGTGCTTCTACCAAATGAGGTGGTCAATAATTTATCAACAGACCAATACTATGGATACTGCATCTGCTGGGCAATTATTACTGGTGAAGTGGATGAAGACCTTGCACTCTTAGAAGTTGGCCTGCTAAATCACTCTCGATGGCTCACCTTAGCCTGTAGAATTCTTCGCTTTTATGTTTCACAAAAAAGACCCAGTAAGAACCTCAAAATCATAGTAGAATTCATCATCAAAGTATACTTTCACAGTTGGTTCAATATCAAGGCTAATAAGAGGCTAAGTGATGGGTCAAGAAACCTATTCAATATGATCCAAAGAGTAAATAAATTCCCTGACAGGAAAATTAGAGAAATTTGTTATGACGTATTAAACAATAACAGCTATTTTGCTCATGGTGAAAATATTTTAGTTGGAATGCTGGCTGATGAAGATGAAGAGGTGAGGAGGTGTGCTGTCAATAAAGTTCTGTGTCTGAGGGGAGTTATAGAGGATTTTGATGATGAATCTGGTAGTAGCAATGATTTTGCAGGTGGAATAATTGAAAGTGATGATGAGAATGAAGAGGATCATGAAGGTGGTACTGATGAATATCCTGCTATAGATGAGAATGTTAGGGTCTTTAGAAAGCCAATCATCAATTTCAAAGCTTCTGCATACCACAAGCTGTCTGCTATGTCCCAATGGGAAACTGTTCCACCTGTATTAAAAGAATTCAGTAATAATGAACTGCGTGATATCATTAATACCGCATTGAAACTGGATCACGAGTGCCACAGTCAGAATGTTGAAAGGCACATCAAGCTTGTCACTGAAGCATCCTTGGCTGTTGTAGGTCATGAGCGTAGAGATGGTCTTATTAGAAACAAAATTAGATCACGTAAATTAATGAAAGATTTTGTGTCTAAAAAATATTTTAAGTTCTAGATTATTATTTATCATGCTAAAATATGACAAAATGACAATTTGTTAATTGTATAATTTAATGTTTGGCATTTTGGAATGTCAAAAAGCATTTTCAATGAATTTAAAATGGCTGATTTTGATTTTGATTGCTGATTGAAAACCACTAATACATGTCAATTTGCAGCTTGAGAATGTTTTATTGTGTTGACATTCAGTTGAAAGGGGGTCTATGGGCCCAAAAAATTAGTTTTTCTAAAATAACTCAAAAACTAAAGGTTTTATGAAAAAATACCACACTTAATAATTTGTTCTAAATCAAATTCTGCATCTTTTGGTATGCAAACCATCTCTCTAGCATGTTCAGAAGAAGAGATATTGCCATTTTCCTGATTTTGCTAGTGCGGCATTAGATGTTTTTACAAAAATGGGGGTGGCCGGACACACGTTGGTGGCCACCAATTATTTTTTTCAGGAATCTTATTTTTATATCAAAAGCCAACTGTTAGTCACTGATAAATTAAAATCAAACAAAAATTATAGTTTCAGCCCAGCCTAAATTATGTAGGTAGGTGCCTCCAGTGACATGTTCATCGAAAAAGAGGGGGCCTATGATGCGATCCTTCCAAATGCCACACCATACCATCACCTGAGATGCACCTTGTTCCTTTGAAGAGGTATACCAGTGAGGGTTGTTTTGAGACTAGTAGAGGGTGTTCTGTTGATTTACCTCACCATTTCCATAAAAAACCGCCTCGTCACTGAACAGAATGGTGGATGGGAAATTGGCATCCCGAGCATATGAATTATGGTTTGTAGAAATAGAAAAATATGAATTTCTCCTATGATGCCAGACTTATGGGACACCCTGTAGATGACCAAGTAATAATAATAGTAATAGATGAAAAATAAAGTAATAGTAATAGAAACCCAGTAATAGACCTCATGAGTCATGTCTGATTGTGATACATTTTATTTTTGGCATGGTCCCAGTTATATTTTTAGTCAATATGTCCTTTAACTTTTAGTACAGCTTTAATTTGGTCTGGCATTGATTCTGCTGGTTTCTGCAGTAATCTTCAGTCACAGTAGTGCACCAAATGTTCCTTGGACTTCATTCAGTTTTGGGATTAATCCAGTATTGTAAGTTTGGAGCTTGTGCTTCATAACATTCTACATGTGTTTGATGGAATTTAGGTGTGGACTGTTTTCTAGCCAATTTAAAAGCTCAATTTTGATTTGCTGTAGCCAGTCTTAAACTTTAGATGTATGACAAAGTCTTCTTCCTGCTTAAAGATTGTGGCACTTTGGACAGTCATAAAGAGCTGAAACATTACAATTCATAGAGATATTTGTAAGAAGAAAGTAAAAGCTTTCACACCCAAAACTTAAAAAGTTACCCCAAATCATGACTTGTAGGATGCTTAAGGGTACTTCCATGTAGCTACTGAGGGCTCATGATTTGAATAAAGAGTAGTTATGGATCTTTGATGTGAACTTGAAGATCTTAAAATTAGATTCATCACTGAGCATTACCTATTTCCATGCTTGTAAAATTTTTATATTTGCAAATATTTATGATTCAAGCAAATTTCTTAGTTAACATAGGCTTTTTTGCAGAATGACATGATGGTATTTTGAGTACTTTGCAAAGTCTGTGCCATATTGTATGAACCACTACATTATCAAGTATTTGTATATTTAATTTTCCTGGCAGTAGTAGATAGATTCATCATTACTTTCCATTTAATTGGCTTGTTAATCCTGCCAATTGTGGTTTTTGGTTGTCCAGACCCAGGGTTTCTTGTGAGAACTGTTAAAGAGAATTGGCCTTACTGCATTGGAACACTAATTCACAGTGCTTTGAGCAGTATCAAATTGTGAAATTTCTTTTGGAAAGAATGATTACTACTATAATATTTGGGACTAAATGCTTCTTTTTCTGCATAGGGTAAAGTTGTCAGTGGTTGCACATTGATCCTCATGTTGCGAATTTGACCCCCACCCCACCCCCCAATACTGTTACAGTGAAGGAAATAAAATTTGTGTTCGTAATGTTTGACATGAATTTTATTCCTTCATTGTAACTATTTTGTGGGGAGGTTTTTTTTTTTAAGTTAAATGCATGACATTAGGACTAATGTGCAACCATTAGCAACTTTTTACCCTAGTGTTGCTTCACTTTCATTATTTATTGCAGTGACTCAGAAACTCTGGTTGAGAAAAGATGTTAATTGTTGCCAGCTCTTTCAAAGCTATGAGGTAACTGAGTTTAAAATACAGGAAATTAACTTGCAGTAATTTATTTAGAAAAATCTGCAAAAAATTACTGGTGATCAGGATTTTTTTTATCATTGCATCCATAATTATTTTTAAGAGGAACATCAAATGTAAGGCTAGATCATCATGAGCCATGATTCTCTTGTAACAAATTTTGCTCCAAAATCTGTAGGCCTAATTAGAATTTACTGGATCTTGAACGAGTCAAGATTCAACTCCAGAATATAAAGACAAAGGCCCACAGATACGAAAAAAGCATCACTGTAAACCAGTGGTTCCCAAACTTTTATGGTGGCAACCCTGAATACAATATTGTCCTGGCCTGGCGACCCTAAATGCTGGTACATGCAGTGTGTTAATGACCAATCATTTTGATACATTGTGTTTATATTCATATAGTTTGATTGAATCAGTCATTGAGAATTTCCATCTGGTGACCCTCAGGAACACCTTCCTGACCCTCACTTACCCTCACTTGGGTCGCGACCATGGGTTTGGGAACCACTGCTGTAAACCTAGTCCAGAGTTCATCTGCATCCCTAATGTACATATACTGTTTCACTGGGCCTCCCCTGAACCAATAAGCATACCATCACAAGTACAGTTTCCTATTTTTTAAAGTAGTGGAGATATAGCCCTTCATGATTCAAAGTACAGTACACGAATCCATGAGATTTGGTAGTATCTTTGAAGTTAATACATAGCTTGATAATTTTTCATGTGTGTAACATATATTTGCATCCTTACCCTATGCCACTAAGTTGAGACTACTTCTGTTGCTTCATCCCAAGAAATTAAAAAATAGCCAAATTTTATCCTGAGTTGATTTTTAGATGTTTCTACTTGTACTGAAAAGGCTCTACTTTTTTCAGATAGGTTAATGGTGGAATTGAAAGATACTTCAGAGCTAATGAACCTCAAGTTGCAAAGATTTTTTATTTCCCCACCATAACAGTGGGTTATCATTTTTTCTGAGTAAAGATGCCCTAACATTGTGTACTTACCAATTTCTGTCTTCAGAGTTGCTCTTAATATTTTTTCTAACATTTTAGCTGTTGCTGCACCCCCTTCATTTGCTTTATCTGAAGTTGATTGAACTCCAAAACTTGATCATACAATTCCTTTAGATTCAAATACAACTTTATTACCTTTAACCTTGTCTTATTCACATTATTTTAAACTAATTATAACTACAGTATTTTATTATTAAGTTCTACTTCCTCTATGACCCAGTTTGTGATTTGTTCAGTGTCTTGAAATTTAGAATGAGATTTAAATCAAAGAATGTTGATACATAAAAAATGTTTTAAGTAATTCAGATTTCTTATTCATGAACTTTATTTTTATAATATAGTCTACCACTGAACTTTTCTCCATTTAAAGATTTTGATCAAGATTAGTTTTGGAACTTTAATTGCTAGGATAATGACTGCTGTTGCTGATTTCCCTTTATGAAAACTGTTCACTCACTTCAGAAGTTTTAGTAATGGTAGTTTACAAGTTTTTCTACAATACTGATATTGACTAAGGTCAACAATTGAATGAACTGCTTCACATACAACATTGGCTTTTATTTTTTTTTTCTGAAATTCTTTGTGCCTAACAAATGGAAAAGAGAGATTCCAATGAGTTTGAACACTCATGATCAATTATGCTTTTGTATTCCCAGCTGGTTTTGTAAAATTGATAGTTTTGTTATAGATGCAGAACAGTGATTAAAGTTAGACACTACTTCTGCAGATAGTAATGTCTTCTACAGTTCTCTGTTCAAAAATTGAATCACCAATACACAGTTATGAGGCATGAACAAAATAATTTATAAATTGCAAACCTCTTTTCCATCATCCTGCAACCTCATTCGTGAATTGCATTAATTCTTACAACTAGATGAGTGCATATAGCGGGTGTTTCAAATCTTATAAAGCTTTCTGTATTTGTCCAATGTTAGATTTAGGAAAGGAAATGAGTGACCTTTTGCTGTTGAAAATCTTTTTTTAACCAGCAGGGTTAATCAGAGTAATTAAATAATTTTATTTTTTTCTAAACTCGGTCTTTTTAAATAAGACTTTCTAAAAATATCAACTACTGTACAGTACCTGCCCTCCCCCCCCCTAACTAAATAGTTTGATTGCATTGTTATAAATAGTGAATTACTGAGCTGACAGTTCAAGCCTAAAAGAAAAAATTTTACCTTATCCATATTGGCATACATACACCACTAAGCTGAGCTCAATCAGTGTTCTAACAAAATTTCAAAACTATTTAAACAACTTGAATTTAGGGAAGAATAAACATGTTCATTTTCCCTTTCCTTAAAAATTTATGAAAGTTTTCAAGTTTTCAAGTTTTGCATTTTCAAATGTAAAAATTTTTGTAGATTTAAAAAGTGTAGTTAGTTTGCACACATTTTCAGCAGAAAAAAGTAAAATTAGCTATATGCATAATTTGATAATTTTTTAGGTGACTTTTATCATATAATTTTTAAAGTTAAAAATTTGTTCAAGAATTCTGTGCAATTTTGTTAGTTCTATTCTAAATGCTTCAAAAACTATAATTTGTGTTGATGTGTGTGAATTTTTAGGAAAAAAATAAGAAAATATCTAGTTTAAAAAAAAAAATCAATCCCTTAAAAACAAATTTTGGGGATTGTTGCTCATAAGTAATTTCACTTAAAATCTAAACTTAAATGTGATGAAATGATGCCAAAAAACCCCCTTCCTTTGCCATATTTTGGGACCATATTAACTCTTGCTGTTGAATATTGAGTAATTTACTGATTAATTTTTAATATACATTTATGTATATAGGTGTATATGTAGGTCCTCTGTGTATAGGTGTATGTATGTTGTTATGCAGGAAGGAGGGGCCAAGGGCAAATGCTGCCCCCCCCCCCCTCATGTGTGTAGATGTGTGTGTGTGTGTGTTTGTTGTATATGTGCAGGTACAATAAAACCTCTCAAAAATGAAACATATCAGCCAAATGACTGTTATTGTAGAGGTGTTTTTCTTTGCCAATATTGTGGTGTATATTTTAATGACTAATTTAGAGCCTCGTTAGTTATTTATACATAACTTCATTATATAGTACTGTATATACAGTATATTAAACGTATTAACTTTAGGTATTTCTCTGTGAGGGAGAAACATTCTAGCCAATTACATATCAGCTTTTAGGCATCAGCCAATCAGCATGCTGCTTACATTCTTGATCAGGGAAATGGTGATGGAGACAAACATGTGCAGCTCAGGCTGAGTTAGCAAAAACATTACAATAAAGAGTTTTTTTTAAATGAATAAGGTGTTGGTAAAGAGGTGGTTTCATTTTAGAGGAGTGTCATTATTGAGAGGTTTTACTCTATAGCTACTATATATTTCTTGTTGCACCTGATGCTGTGTGTGTTGAGGAATGCCTTAACTGTCACACGCTTGTGTGTGTGTGTATAATATATATATATATATATATATATACACACACACACACACACACACCTTACCTTACAACCTTACGAAGGTTTTGTGTGATGATTTCTCATTTTGCGAAGGTTAAGCTTGTTGCCCCCCTCCTCTCGAGTTGGCCTGGTGAAGTAGTGAGTTGGATTGTTGCGCGCTCCACCTCACATAGCCAGGTATGCCCGGCTCATTGGGGATTATTCTGAGCCAGGTGTCTAGTCTTTTGAAGATTTCCACTGCAACTCCCTTAGTGTTTCTTAGGTCTTTGGGCAACTGATTAAACAGTTTGGTCCTCTCACTACAAAACTATTTTCTCAGGGTTAAGGATGTTCCCTGTCTCGCCTTCAATTTGGGAATATGACACAGTCTACCATTGTTTGGGGAGTTATAGGGTTCAGAGTAAGATTAGGGACTAGTTTCTCCATTATTTTCCAAGTGTAAATAATGGTGTATCTCTCCCTTCTCCTTTCCAATGAATATAGGTCTAGTTTGCGTAACCTTTCCCAGTAATTTAGTTCTTTGCACCCATTGATCTTGGCTGTGAAGCTTCTCTGGATCCCTTCCAGTTGTCTAATTCTTCTCTTTTATATGGGGATGTTAGGACTGAGCAGTATTCCAATTTGGATATTATTAGGGTTTTCAGTAGAGGAATCCTATCCCTTCATTCAAAGGTTCTCAATATCTGACCCATTATTCTCTTTGCTCTGTTTAGTGCTATCTTATTTTGTTTCAAATTTTGCATCATCTGTCATTACAGCCCCTAAATCTTTTGCTCTGGAATTTCTCTGAATTTCCTGTCAATTTGGGGTATAATATTCCATGGATTTTAGGTCTTCTCTTTTTCTATACCGTAATAGCTGAAAGTTCTCGGTGTTGAATTTCATATTGTTGTCTTCCGTCCACTTGTAGATTCTGTTTGTCAGTTTGTAGAGATCCTACATCTTTTGGGTTTCTTATTTTTCTACTGATCTTTGTGTTATTGGCAAAGGATGTTACTGTGCTGTCTCTGGTAACGTCCTCATCTATGTCAGCATGATTATGAAGAGTAGTGGGGCTAATACTGTTCCTTGTGGTACTGAGCTGAGGACTTCTGATGAAGATACTTCTTGTACTGTAACGAGTGGCTGCCGCTCACTAAGGAAATTATATAGGTATCCATTTCCCTATTTTTTTCTGTTATTCCCATATATTTCAGTTTATGTATTATGATTCCGTGGTCATGCTTGTCAAATGCTTTAGTAAAGTCTGTGTATAGTACATCATAGTTTTCATTACTTTCAAGTGAATCAATAATGCTGCTGTAGTGTTCCATTAGTTGTGATAGGCATGATCTGCCTGACCGAAACCTGTGTTGGTTATCATTGAATTTTTTCCGAGTTTCCAAAAAGTCAGATTTTCTGTCTAACTATTCTTTCAAATATTTTAGTGAGATGGGATGTAAGCGATACTAGCCTATAGTTTTTGGCCTTGGATCGATCTCCTCCTCTATATATTGGGACTATGTTCGCGCTCTTCAGGATGCCCGGTATTTCTCCGGTGTCTAGTGATCATCTCCATATCCAGTATAGGGCTCAGCGATTGCAATCTTGCAGTTTTTGATCAGTGTGGCATTCCATTTATCTGGTCCTGCTGCTGAGTGTGTTTTTAGTTTCCCTATGGCTTGTGTAATATCATCCGTTGTAAAGAAATCCGTTATACTTTCCCCCTGTGTTTCTTCAAAGAATGCGTTTCTATTGCATATCAATTTGTCAGTTTTTGGGATACTGAAAGATGATTTGTACTGAGCTCTTAATATTTCAGATACTTCTGTTAGATTATCAGATAAATCACTGTTCTCATTTTTTAAAGGTCTGATAGTAGCATTATATATATATATATATATATATATATATAATATATATATATATATATATATATATATATATATATATATATATATAGGTATATATTATTCTCTTGTTATAGCTAATGTATACATAGAACAAAATTGAACTGGAAATATACATTATCAGACCACCAAAATTATGTTCAAATGCAATTTAATTAAATACCTAATAAAAACCCAACTTCAAAGGGATCAAATAATGCAGAAAATCTTGATTGGCTATATACAGTAATGGGGCTATATTAAGTTAACTTCTTGTTGATGATTAATAGTAATTTATTAGTTTATTACTAATTACATAGCAATAAGTATTTTAATATGCTTTATTTTTATTTTCTAGTACTGTATTAAATTTGGGTATTTATTAATTTTATTATTACTGGTTTCATTATGTATATTGCTGTCAAATTTTTTTTTAATTTGCTGTTTATTTAGTTGTGTTGTTATTACCTTGATGAATATTGTAATCTTTATTGGACTTGTCTCCTGCCAATAAAATTTATTATTATTGTGATATGGTTGAGATTTTGAAATGGCATATTTCCATGTTCCTGATTGCTCTGCTCCTAACTTTCAAAAATGTAGAACGAACAAAAAAGCCCTTTATTTCTTCTGCAGTAAGAGGATATAACAATATAAAATTATGCATGAAGTGTTCATGTAAAAGAGTGAAATTAAGCAGAATAAACTGATAAATTCATAAAAGCATAAGTAGATGGATAAATTCATAGAAAAATAAAACAAACTTCAGTGAATTAAATAAATATTATATAAAAATGCACTGGAATTTGTAGGAAACATTGGGTAAACAAGAATATTTGATATCACAAATGCAATACAAAATTAAATGGACATTTTGCAACCTTAGGCTGGGCTTAAAATTGAAATATATAAAAATTAAGTAAAAATTACACATCTGCGTGACTGACGTATACAGTATACACTGCATATTCAACACCAAATGCTGTTCTGTACATACTATACATAAAAACATATGCATATATACATACATACAAATGCCTTAAAATTATAAAATCAATTAACTGGCTACATGATAGGCAAAGGTTGTGACATTGAGAGTACTGAAGTTTGCATTTCTGCAGTTTTAGAATTAACATATGTCTGTATGTGATGAAGAGCTAAGATTACCAGAATGTCTATTTAGGTGAGATTTGAAACTGAAGTAAAATGATGCTTGTTTTGATTAGAGTAGGAAGGTTATTCATGGTGAGGGTGGAACTTGACATTAGCATTCTACCAGCATGAGATCATCTCATGCTTGTTTGCAAGTCATTTCTGAGACTGTGTCAGGATGACATTGATAGTTTGAAGAAAACTGTAAATGAGGAAGCTACTTGTGCATAACTTTGTATGCAAATGTGCAGATATGAAATTGCAGTTTCAAGTTTATTTTTAGCCAAACTAGAGTTGAATTTTTTTTTTTTTTTTTTGGTGAAGTGAGAGAACAGTAGGATATGTGATTCATTATTAGAGTATGTACAACCTGTGTTTTTTTGGCTATATTATTATAGTTTGTTTTTACCAAAAAAAAAAAAAAAAATTCTGGTCCCTTCACTTTCCTACACAGCGTATTTACATGCCCTTCAAAAGAAATTTTTGTCAATGATGATCCCCTAATTTTTTATTGGCTTAGAAGTTGGTACATCAGTTATTTTATTCAAGTTTCTTCATTTATCTTGTGTATCATTTTGATATGTATTTTTTGTATTTATTCTCGAGCCTCTGTTGTCATACTGTCATTTCAGGTTAGATAAGTTTGTTTTTCTTATTCATTTCATTCACTTTAAAGTGAATGAAATAACAACAAAAACAGACTTATCAAAACTGAAATGATAGTACAGTATAAAACATTAGAAGCCTCTCAGGCAGTGGATTTTCACTAAAAAGTTCCCATGGCTGCAAGTATTCACTTTGAAATGTGGTACAAATATTATTCAATAATTTTTCTATAGAGTATTTGCTCTGAAGAAAACAAACACACACACACCTTAATTGTAAAGGAATTTATTTATTCATTTGGTACCTGTAGAGGTTGTTCATTATTGCTGTTTGCAATTAGTAATTAGTACACTAACAGGGTACCCCTGTCCTTTCTAAGTGTTGTGGAGTGAAGCCCCCAGAACTGAAGGTGGTTTAAGTGTCTGGTGGTCACATTTCAGAACTGCTGCTGTAAGGCTTAGGCTTAGCATTAATTAATATAAAAACACTTAGAATTTTACATTCATTTATGACAGTTATAAAGTATTTTATTGGCTACATACTTGCCAATATTTTTTCATATATAAAAGTTGAGAGTTAAGCCTATACTGTAGTCTGTAGGTTTAAGTTTAGTCAGAAGAAAGTACTTTTTAGGTATAACCTTAAACTATACTGGTACATATAAAATATTTTTTGTTTTTAAAACAAATAATTTATTGTTTAAACTATATATTTATGTTTGTTTAAATGGGTTTTATTTTGGGGAGAATAATAAAAAAGTCTAACTAAAAAAAAATTGCCAATGGTACGTGTATGGGACCTTATTTGTGAACCATCAAGTTCACATACCTGTAGGTAAAGTATTTGTGTATGATTTGCTTAAAATATGTAGCATACATGACTAAAATAAATAAATATATATATCGTACCTCTTTTAACAAACCAGATACATTCTTGAGGCATGTCTGCTAAGTGAAAAATCTGTTAATAGAGGTCATTATAAAATGGTGCTTATGGAGATGTTCTTGCTTAATAGCGAAATGAGTCAAAATGATAAATAAATGCCTTTAAAAATATTATTTTCTTACAGAATGACTAAATAATGACTAAATAATGACTAAATGTGCCAAAATAGGTCTTAAACATTGGAAAAAAGTTGGTTACTCAGAAATACATGTGTGATTTTCTACTGCCATCTCCATATGAAAAGTAAACATTAAGCAGCAAGCTATAACACTCACCAGTTAATTTTTTTGGAGCTTGCTGTGTGGTTTATCACTGCTGCCTTGCTCCTACTGCGCACCTACTCCTCATTCCTGGCAGTGGTGGAAGACAAGAAACAGCAGCAGCTACTGGGAAGATGGGCCAGGTTGTGGCCCATCCTCCGTTACAAAGAAGGCATCAAGGGTTGACACTCTTGCCTTCCATTTCTTCTCATGAAGCAGCATCTCATTGGGGACAAATTCATTTAAGATGTTTCTCTTCACTCCTGTGCTTTGCTCCATATCAGGATCATTTTTGGTAATGAGTTCTAGGGCATTACACAACATCTGGTAGGAATCACTTAAAATCTTTTTACTGAGGAATTTTTCTGACTCAGTATCTTCTGCATCTTCGGCCTCTTCACTACTGTGACACAACCAACATGAATCTTGGTGGGCTACTGTATACATTTTGAGACAATTGCTGATTGGCTTAGAGGATGTAAACAACAAAGATGGCAGCAGACTTTATCATTGGTTCTTTTTCACTAATGTTTGACTGATTTTTTTTCTTGAATGATACAATACTTACTGTTATATAGTATTTATTAAATAAATATTTTTTCATGACCAGTAAATGAAAATCTGTTGGCTGAGGCTTTGTTAAAAGAATATATATATATATATATATATATATATATATATATATATATATATATAATGAATAAAACCACGAAGGAAAGGAAACACAGATGGTGCTCAAGCGCTTTCGTCTAATGACATCCTCAGGAACACTGAAGTACATAAAGAATTACAGCCTACATATAGGTTACAGAAAGAGAAAAAAAAATATATATACAGTATATATATATACAATAAACGGAGAAATGAAATTAAAGGATTGTGGAAGGGGGCACACAAATTTATAAGGAAAACTATCAATTTTTAGCACAAGATTAAGATTTGTTTCCAAACAGTTATAGATAAAAAAAAATAAAAATAAAATATATATATACAAATTTATATTGGAAATCTGCCCAAGTTTTAGCGCACTGCTCTTTTTGTATATAAAAATTGAACAATTATCAATTTTTAGCACAAGATTAAAAGATTTGTTTCCAAACAATGTTATAGATAAAAGATATATATATATATATATATATATATATATATATATATATATATATATATATATATATAATATATACAAATTTATACTGGAAATCTGCCCGGGTTTTAGCACACTGCCCTATTTTTTTGTACATAAAAATTGAAAAATAAAAGTTATAAGGGTGGCATACAAATTTTACCAAAGATTTAGCGTTCTACCTTTCTTATCTAAATCTATTCTGAAGGAATTCAAAACAACAGGATCGAGTTGAAAAAGACCTAAGTTGCTTATGTTGAAGTTATTTGTTAGTTGGATAATGGCAGACTCAAGAATATTTCTATTAACAATGTTGCTAGAGTGGAATAAAACTGAAGCATTATTCCAATCAATACAGTGGGATAACTCTGACAAATGGACAAAAAGGGCACTGGACAATTGTCCTGTTCTAACGGAATATTGATGCTGTTTTATACATGTGTGCAAATCCTTTCCCGTCTGACCTATGTAAAAGGAATCACATTGTTTACAACCAATTTTATAGATAATGCCTGAATTATTGGTAGGGCTATTTTTTACTATGATATTTTTCACAATATTGTTATATGAAAATACTACATTAATATCCAAAAGTTTAAATACATTAGCAATGCCTAAAAAGCCCGGGAAAAATGGAAGTACTAAAATATTTTTTGACAAAGTACGAGTGTTATTATTGACGCGATAGAAAGTTCATTTTGCCTTGTTGAGACAAGATTCCATAAACGCAGATGGATAACACAGATCACTTCCAATACCGTTGATTTTTTCTAATTCGGCATTGATGTATTCCGGACTGGCGATCCTAAGGGCGCGGAGAAACATTGAAGAAAAAATGGCCTTCTTAGTGGGGGTGTCATGTCCCGAGTAAAAGTGTACATAGGACAAATTGTTTGTTTTTTCCGATAGATACTAAACTTAAAACCTGGGCTTTCCCTATGTACACTAGGGTTATGACATTTTTATAACCTCATGTTCCTGTATCATAAATCAATGAACTTTTGCCCCCTGACAATGAAAATAAGTTTTTTTTTATATATTTTTAAAAAATTTCACCCCAAAATAAAAAATAAAAAATTAATAAAATAATAAATATTGGTTGCTCCTTGGTATAGCTATTGCAGATGGGTCTCTGTTCCAGTGATTTTCTAGAGTATTTAGTGCTTTTCGGTATTGTTGCAAGATATTGGACAATTTATGATAATCATCAGGTAACCAATCTAGAATGGTGCAATGCAGATGTGTCTATACTAATATACTATATTTGCTTTCGGGGTGAAATTTTTTTTTAATTCTGAAGAATTAGGCCCTTTTTTATTGTTTTCAAGCAAAAGCTCATCGATTGATGATACAGGAAACAATATTTATGACAAAATTAAAAAGTCATAACCCTAATGTACACGCACATCCAAAAATGGGATTGAATTGTATTGTTCCACTTCTAAAGTAAACTTAATGGAGGGGACTTGATCATTTAACTGAAGGAGGAAGTTATCCAGGTCACGATTCATGGGCTAGATACACAAAATATCGTCGACGTACCGCAACCAAGGGATGCCAACCCCCAGGATTCTCGGAATGTAAGTAATTTCGAAAAACTCCATATAAATATTGGAGAGGAGGGGCGATAAGGGGTTGCCCATGGCCATCCCAAAAACTTGTTGATAATACTCGTTATTGAAAGTGAATTTACAGTCTTTGATGCAAAGCTTAATAAGTTCCAAAACAATGTGTGAAGGTAGTGGCAGGTCATACTTACGTAATTCTTGGGAGAGAGAGTCAAGCATATCGTCAATCGGCACTTTTGTAAACAATGAACAAACGTCAAAACTGATAAATCTATCGTTAGTTTCAGTAAGATCCATGGAATTTTTTACATGTGGATCAGAGATAGTTCCAAGAATGGGGGACAAGACTTTGACAAGCCATTTGGAGAGTTTATAAGTAATAGAGCTAGTGATGTGAGTCGTTTTTATTGTGTCATTTTTTTTGTAGTTTTTTTGTTTAAAACGAAGATAGTCTGTTTTTTTTGTTTTTTATTGTTTTAAACTTATTCCATATTTTTCTTCCTTTAATCTAATAAGTATATTAGTATTACCTATAATTTACTATACTACCATGCTTATACGGTTATACCTAGTATATATAGTCATCTTTTAGAAAAACTGAATCACGCAAAAAGTATATAATAGAAAGGAAAAACAAACCCTCATTTTTATATGTATATAATATTTTTAACTAGAACATAAAACAGTCTTCCTCGTTTCAAACAATATACATAATTGTGATTGGCAAGAGTACCAGTATATATATTCCAGATAGAAAAAAAAAATATTCACCTTTTTTTGAACCTTTTTGTTAACCTAATGTTGTTTAACCTTCATTTCCATGGAAGAATCATCACTATATTGGGTAGAGCATATATGCTAGTTTCAATATCACAGGTACTGGTATAATATATATAATAAAAAATACATAATACTGGTATAAAACAATATATATAATTGTGATTGGCAAGAATACCAGTGTGTGTATATATATATACAGTATATATATTCCAAATAGAAAAAAAAATATATATATATATTCATCTCTTTCTTTAACCTTTGTGTTAACCTAATGCTGTTTAACTTTCATTATCTGATTTATTTCCATTGAAGAATCATTATCACTAAATTGATTAGAGCATATAGTTTCAATATCACAGGTACTGGTACTTATTGCAGATTTGGATGTTGACGAAGCCAATGTAGCACCATGTTTTACTTCACTTTCTTGGAATTTTGCATTTTGGGATATAAATACTAGCTTTGCTGCTCTGTCTGTGCTTAATCAGTTTTCTTTTGGCTGTATGGATATTACTGTATGTGCTAAATGATCTCGGAGGTAATGAAAGGCGAAATAGAGGTGTATGAGTTTGTGTAGGTATATATGTGAGTATGTGTGCGTATGTATCTGGAATTCTGGATGTATGCTTGTGTATGGGGTATATAATAGATATAAATATGTGTATATAAGTATTTATGTATATATGTATGTATATGGGTGTGTATGTATATATATGGATTATGGATGGTCTCGGGGGGGAAAATATGTCATCGCGGGTCTAAAGGATAGTTAAGTGGGAGATTCAAAATCTGAGGCATGGATGGGAGAGTCCTGGAAAGGTTGGACAATGAGCAGTCAGCTCCCAGCCAGTGTTCTCGCAAGTTTAACGGATCTCAAGATACAAGATTTCAGTGCAAGAAAGGCCAGTTTTTTTTCTGTAAATAGGCTGAAAAGGACATTCTATACTGGTACCATATGGCCTATTTTATTATTTATTTATTTATTTTATAATATATATCATTGCAAAAGTATACCTTATAATTAATTTGGCAATATCTATATTAATTATTAAAAAAAAAAACAACAAAAAAAAACATGGACATAAAAACCCCCCCATTTTTTAACATCACTAAATAGAGCCCACCGAGCTAATAATAGGGCGGGGCGCATATGGTTGCCAGGTTTGTGGGTTTTAATGAGAGTGTAAAGGTAGGGCAGAGGTGAAATGGACATGAAAAGTGGAATTAAGTCCTTATGATCTTTGAGAATGCGTTTCAAGCCGCTATTAAATGATTTGATGACGTCATCCTGCGGGTTCTTCCTAAGTTTGCTGTATGTGGCGGGGTCCTGGAGAAGCTCGTTCATCTTTCTGATGTAGTCCACTTTGTCCATAACTATGGTGTTAGCCTTGTCTGCTTTAGTAATATGGAGCTCCCCATCTTTTTTCAATTGTGAGGCTGTTGCAAAAATATTTAGGAAAGTTATCTTCATAATTACTATTCGCTGCACTATAAATGAGGCCTTTAACTATGTTAAACAAATACTGAGGGAGATTACACTGTTTTTCAAAACAAGCGAGACTGTAACACATTTGTAAAGCCGAAGGTTTTTTAACAATAAAAAAGGACATTACCATATCCAAGGGCACTTTTTGCATCGTCACTAATGTTTTTCGAAGAAAGGTTCAAAACACACTTTGAGCTTGCTTTTTTACTCCACTGACTATTTCGAATAAGACTTAATTATTCGATCCAAAATGTTATGAAGTGAAGAAGTTAATAGAAATATTCTTGAGTCTGCCATTATCCAACTAACAAATAACTTCAACATAAGCAAAGGTCTTTTTCAACTCGATCCTGTTGTTTTGAATTCCTTCAGAACAGATTTAGATAAGAAAGGTAGAATGCTAAATCTTTGGTAAAATTTGTATGCCACCCTAATAACTTTTATTTTTCAATTTTTATATAAAAAAAAAAATAGGGCAGAGTGCTAAAACCCGGGCAGATTTCCAATATAAATTTGTATATATATATTTTTTTTATCTAAACATTGTTGGAAACAAATCTTTAATCTTGTGCTAAAAATCGATAATGTTCAATTTTATATACAAAAAGAGCAGAGTGCTAAAACTTGGGCAGATTTCCAGTATAAATTTGTATATATATTTTATTTTAATTTTTTTTTTTTTTTTTTTATCTATAACATTGTTTGGAAACAAATCTTAATCTTGTGCTAAAAATCGATAGTTTTTCCTTATAAATTTGTGTGCCCCCTTCCACAATCCCTTAATTTCGTTTCTCCGTTTATTGTATATATACACTATATGATAAAAAGTATTTGGACACCCCGGAAAATCCGCATTTCTGCAAATATCACCTTCGCCGAAAGGTATGCTGGGAAAAAGCGTGGCAAAACTATAATGCTGAGGTGTTCTGTTAAGTTATCAGTAACTGTTGTGAAGCCATGCCGCGCGGACGTGAACTCTCAGAGTTCCAACGTGGACTCGTCATTGGATGTTATTTAAGTAACGTTTCTATACGAAACATTGCAGCCAAACAGGATATACCAAAGTCGACTGTAGCGGATGTTATCATGAGATGGAAGCACGACGGTGCAACTAACGCGAAAAAACGTTCTGGACGACCAGGCAAACTGACGGAACGTGATAGAAGTAGTCTGGTACGACATGTCAAGAAGTCCCACATCCTGTGCCGCTTCCATCGCTGAGGAGGTAGGAAGAGCACCGGTACCTCCGTTAGTACTGTAACTATCGCAGAGAGAGATGCACAGACTCGGTTATTATGGTAGAGCAGCTGTACACAAGCCACTGATTACAAAAGTTAATGCCACGCATCATTTGGCCTGGTGTGTGTCCCGTCGTTCCTGAGACATGGAGGACTGGAAAAACTGTTCTTTGGAGCGACGAGTCGCGTATTCACTCTTCCAGTCTGATGGGCGTGTTTGGGTGTGGCGACAGCCGGAGAACGGCTTCTTCCTGACTGTGTACGTCCAATGGTGAAGTTCGTGGAGGGTCCTTTATGGTATGGGGTTGTTTTTCTTGGCTAGGCTCAGCCCTTTGGTTGTTATACCCCTACCATGAACGCTGATGTGTTATCAACGTTCTGGGCAATTCGGCCCTCCCTTACACTGTGGCAATACACGGAGATGGCCATTGTTTGTTTCAACAGGATCGAGCTCCCTGCCATACTGCAAGGCGTGTGCAG
>JAJOZX010002168.1:0-15000 GCA_023014485.1 Bathynomus jamesi
CACTCCATTGCAAATTCTTATCTAGCATTACACCAAGAAATTTTGTTACAGTACACTCCTTTATGGCGATTTCATTAACATTAAGTTCATCAAGACATACATTTCTTTTATTAGTAAAAATCATGAAATTTGTTTTACTGATATTTAGGAAGAGTTTATTGGTGGTCAACCATTTCATTACACTGATGAATTCTGAATGAAATATATTCTTAGCTGTATTAACATCTTTGTAAGAAAAAGAGACAGTTGTATCATCTGCAAACATTATGAAGTTCAGTATATCAGATGAACGTGGAAGGTCATTTATATATAATAAAAATAACAGTGGACCCAGAACTGAGCCCTGTGGCACACCATGTTTGACAAGCGCTTTAGTTGAGCAAACCTTATTTACTGATACAAAATGATATCTATTGGACAAATAACTTTTAAACCAATCACTGATTGCTCCTCTAAAGCCGTAACAATACAATTTATTAAGTAGAATATTGTGGTCTATTACATCAAACGCCTTACTCAAATCCATAAATATTGATATCATTATTTCTTTGTTCTCCTTAGCTATATTTACATTTTCCATAAGATTTAAAATAGCCATTTCCGTTGTTCTATTATTACGGAAGCCATATTGATTTGGAGATAATAAATTGTAGGATTCTAAATATCGCTGCATTCTACTTTTTACAATTTTTTCGATAACTTTGCTGAACACAGATAATGAACACCCGGCCTGTAATTTGTTGCTAGTGTAGGATCAGCCCCTTTAAAAAGGGGTGTTATACAACCAGTTTTTAGCATTGATGGGAATATTCCTTTGGAAATACTTTGATTGATAATTTTAGCCAAAGTTACAGATATCTTATCTTATACAGATATCTTACTCTTTTGCATAAGACACTCTTGTTAGCTGAGGGTAAAATAAAGGTTAAAAGTCCAAAAATTAAAAGTCCAAAATTAAAATTGGGCTTGAAGTAAGCCGAGAAAATTTTGTGTATGGAACTGAAAGCCCATCCTAGTGTATAATAAGGCCATACTGAACAAGCGGACGCAGGCGCAATAAGTGAAATCAAACAGTTGTTGCGCGACAATATATATATATATATATATATATATATATATGTTACAGGCAAAGTGTGTAACCAGCCATTTTACGTAATGGCTGAAACTTTTAGTCATTTCACGAAATGGCTGTTTCACTTGGTCATTTCGCGAAATGACTAAAATCTTCAGCCATTACGCGAAATGGCTGAAATTCCACCTTGGTCATTTCGTACAAGATCATTTGCCCAGTTAGGTCAACTGTATGCCCTTGACAATTGGTTAGGTTAAGTTGTGTTATTTTCGTTAGTTTTAACGAAAATAACACGACTTAACCTAACCAATTATCAAGGGCATACAGTTGACCCAACCGGGACTTTAGTTGCGGACATCGGAATAACATTGAAGGCCCGATTAGTATTTGAAAATCTCTATATTGAAATTCAAATTTAAATGTGTTCAAATGTTCAAATGTGTTAAAATGTGTATTTGAAGAGTGTTTCTCACTTATTTGAAGAGACCTGTGGATGTATGTATGTTTTAGCAGATTTAGTTAGTTAAATAAAGGTTTCCAATTTTATTGTGATGTTTGTTATTTCTATGAATTCATGAGAAAAGTAATTTTAGCCATTTCACGAAATGACCAAGGTGGAATTTCAGCCATTTCGCGTAATGGCTGAAGATTTTAGTCATTTCGCGAAATGACTAAGTGAAACAGCCATTTCACGAAATGACTGTAATATATATATATATATATATATATATATAGATATATATACTGTTGTTAATGTGTGTAATCACTGTGTGCGGCGCGTAGGTCTGCAAAATTTTCAAAATTCAGAATTATTTTGGTTAATATTCGTCTTTTCACCCACTCACGCGCGGTTAAAACAGTATATATTGAATTGCCATTCAACACTGACTAAGAAAATATATATCTTATGTTGTGCAAATTTGTTCAAATGTACTTTTTTTAATAAAATATATTTCCTGTTTTGGCTATAATGTACTTTTTTCATAAAATATTTTTCCTGATTAGGCTATTTTTTCGCTACTCTGCGACTTAACTAGTTTGTTGGTTTTTGTTCTGGCTACTTTTTTTTTCTAATTAGATTCAGTTTGGTGGTGCTTGTGATAGAATTATGACGTGCCGTTCGTGTGATTTCGACTTCGAGAACTTGATTCGTATTGTGCCCTAGATGAAGACAAAGGATTGGACGTTTTTATCAATTACGGCGTTTTTCTTTCATCCTTAACTTGCCCGAAATGTGACAGTGAGTGCCTAATACGAAAAGATCAGTTAAGTCAACTGAATGCCTGGTCTGGTTAGGTCACTGAATGCCCGGTTAGGTCAACTGTACGCCCTTGATGATTGGTTAGGTTAAGTCTTGATATTTTCGTTAGTTTAAACGAAAATGACGGGAGCAAACTTTTCTGGTTAATTTTGAGGTGTTTTGCACGAATCTGTCATCCGTTTCCTGTGGAAATGCGTAGTTTTCGAGATATCGTCATCTCGAAAACTACGCATTTGCACAGGAAACGGATGGCAGATTCGTGCAAAACACCTCAAATTGACCAGAAAGTTTGTTCATCATAAAAAACAGACAGGGTGTAAAAACGAATAATTACCATTATTTTTCCTAAATATGAAATATTTGCCTTTTCATATCGACAATTTAGGATTTCAAATATTATTCACAAATACTGTAGGTTAAACCACACAAAACTTGGGAGTTGTACCTCTTGTCAAAATTTTCTGCTTTTTTAAGCCAGTAATAAATCAGTGAAAGATGTTATAGTCACCCCTTAAATAAAGAAGAAAACAGTTACATATATTTCAAAGAAAATGTATTTATAAGCACAAACTAAACGGCATTATTACCGATATTCGACATAATTCAGATTAATTGATCTTATTCCATTCAGTTCACTTCTCCTTTGTCATATTACTTACACACATATATATATATATATATAATATTATATATATATTATATATATACATACAGGGTGGGCCGTAAGTTTCCATACATAGGAAAAATTAAACGTTTGTTTTTATGTTTCAGATACCCTAAGAATATGCGTTTGACGAAAGAGCAACGAATTGAAATCATACTGATGGCTGGGTCGGGAAGCAGTCGCATGGTTGCAATGAACTTTAACAGACAACATGGAACGAACATCACACACGACACTGTGGCAAAACTTATTAACAAGTTTCAGAAAACTGGAAATGTTGCAGATCAACCGCGAAGTGGTCCAAGACGTACAGCCACCGATGAAGACACAACAGCTACGATACTTACAGCGCTTACACGGAGTCCCAGAAAAGTACACGACGGTTGTCTGCAGAAAGTGGTGTCAGCAGATCGAGTATCAGGCGCATTTTGAAAGCAAACAAATGGCATCCATACAAATTGCATATGGCACAGCATTTGAGTGAAGACGACCCGGATAGACGGATGGAATTCTGTGAATGGGCATTAACCAAAGTGAACGAGGATGCAAACTTTTCAACTAAGATCTTGTTTACTGATGAAGCAAATTTGTACGTCAATGGAGAGGTTAATCGGCAAAACATACGTTATTGGAGTAATGCTAACCCTAACTGGCTGAGTCCGACGAAGATGCAAGGTGCCGGTAAAGTGATGGTGTGGGCCGGGATATGGGGTGACAGAATTATTGGACCAATTTTTGTCAGTGGAAATCTTAATGCCGAAAGGTATCTTAACATGTTGCAAGAAGAGATTTTCCCATCCCTGCTAAACGAGGAAGGTAACTTCCCAGTTTACTTCCAGCAAGATGGAGCTCCACCTCATTATGGTCTTCACGTGCGTCGGTATTTGGATCAGCAGCAGTTTCCGGATGCTTGGATTGGTCGGCGTGGTCCTGTGGAGTGGCCTCCCAGATCCCCAGATCTCACCCCCCTTGATTTCTATCTTTGGGGGCACTTGAAGGCCATGGTGTATCAGGAAAAGATACGAGACATAAATCATCTAAATTCTAAAGGAACGTATCACCAACGCCATTACAAGCATAACGTCAACTGTGCTAATGCGTGTTCATCAACAGTGGGGATCACGTATTGAAATGTGTTTTCAAAACAATGGCAACCATGTAGAGCATATTATATAAATAAAAATGGTTGTCCATAAAAAAATGTTTATTTTCCTATGTATGGAAACTTACGGCCCACCCTGTATATATATATATATATATATATATATATATATATATATATATATATATACAGTGATGAGCTGCCAAAATTTTAACAACCGGTTTCCTATATAAAAAGTTCTGATTTAAAGGATGTGCCACAGTATGTAGTTTTTGTACCTTTCTCCATAAGAAGTGGCAATCCATTGTCATTGGGAGTTGTACTTTTACTTAACAATAAAAAAAAAAAGACTGAATAAATTTTAAAAGAAATATGAATAATACTTAAGTATATTAGTTATTACTAATTAGGTAGTAATTACAAAATAGCTTCAAGATAACACAAAGAAAGAAATTATTATTTTGAGTAACATTTAAATACATACCTTATTTAATACTAATTAGGTAGTAATTTCCAAATGGCCAGATAGTGTTATTTTTACTTTGCATTTGAAGTTTATTTTGTAACGCCGTATTATTTTGTATACCATTTTATAAGATTATTCGGTTTTAAGATCATTTTATAAATATTTGTTTTCCTAACAATTTTTAACAACCGGTTCTAAAATGCTTCAAAATTTTAACAACCGGTTCGCGCGAACCGGTGCGAACCGGCTCCAGCTCACCACTGTATATATATATATATATATATATATATATATATATATATATATATATATATATACATACAGGGTGTCCGAGAATTATCTGTACAATTTTTGGCTGTTATTAAAAGTCAACCATGAAGTGTAGAAATTCCAGTGTTGTCCCATTTTACAGAGAATCTCATTAAGTTTTTTCTGATACCAAGTTTTGACAAGTTTTTTAGAAATTCCAGTGCGTCCGAACATTATCTGTACAATTTCATCTTTTAATAAAATTCTTGATAAAACACGTAAAATTCTTAAACAAGATTATTTAGAATCTGTATTTTCAAAAGTTTCTTTTATTAAAGTAACGTTGTTACAAACATTCGATATGTGCACCATTAGTGATTCGCAAAACATCCAATCGATACTCCAAATGTTGCCATTACGCTGCAGCATATCCACATCAATTCGCTCAATAGCAGCTGTGATTCTTGCTTTTAAATCATCAATGTCTGTCACCCGCGTACATTTCTAAAAAACTTGTCAAAACGTGGTATCAGAAAAAACTTAATGAGATTCTCTGTAAAATGGGACAACACTGGAATTTCTACACTTCATGGTTGACTTTTAATAACAGCCAAACATTGTACAGATAATTCTCGGACACCCGGTGTATATATATATATATATATATATATAGGTATTTTCCTGTTATCTCGGACCCCAGGCAATTTTCCAGTTGCCAGACTTCAATTTTGATACAGAATATTTTCTTTAAAATTAACGAAAATATCACGACTTAACCTAACCAATTATCAAGGGCGTACAGTTTACTTAACCGGGCATTCAATTAACCTAATTAGTTGGTAGGGTTAGGTTAAGTCGTGATATTTTCGTTAGTTTTAACGAAAATATTCTGTCAAAATTGAAGCCTGGCAAGTGGCAAAACGTCTGGGGTCCGGGATAACAGGACAGTACATATATATATATAATAATCCCGGAGACCAGATTACATACCCAAGCTTAAGTGGTAGTTTTAGATTGAGTCGTTATTTCCCACGTGACCAATTTCGGCCAATCAGAATCTGTAACAAACTTCGACTTTCTGAAAAAACTGGTCTCCACGAATCTTAATATTTACCATATATATATATATATATATATATATATATATATATATATATATATATATATATATATATAGGTATAAAGTTTGCGAGGAAGTTTAAAACTTAATAACTTGTTACCCATTTGAGATTAAAAAAAAAATTATTAAATGGCAATCTAAAACTTAATTAACTATTGAAGTTTTGTACACTTTACACGAACACTTTACACGAACACTTTACCCGAACATTTTACACAAACATTTTACACGAACACTACATTTAAGAATATAAGAAACATAAAGATAAGCGAAAGCAAGTAGGGTCTTTCTTGGTCATTCATGTCCAAAATGAGAGCCAAATCACTTTAAATACATACTACATTTATGAAAATAAAAACCCACTCTAATAGACAGAGTTTATTTCCACAACAGTTTCGATGCCCACTGGCATCCTCCTCGTCGGGTGGATACAGAAAAACGAATGAACCAAAACAAGAGGGAAAAACAGTCCAGGGACCGACCGTTAAGAAATTCGCACCTAGGTTAGATCCCATTCTCCCGACACCGGAAGGGCATTTTCATTAAAGGGACCCGCTTATAAGTACATTCACACAAATTTAAAACTATCTTCCTCTTCTAAACATACAGATTCTATTTTTTTTTTTTACCTAATTATTACATTTAATATTGCATTATTATTTATTACAGAAATTATAAATTTATTATTACATTGATTATTACATTGTTGTTTATTATACAGAACTTATAAACCGAAAAACGAATGAAAAAGGCGAGAAGGAAACAATCCAGAGATCATTAAGAAATTCGCCTCTAGGTTAGATACCGTTCTCCCGACCTTCGCACAAATTAAAATTATCTACTTTTTCTATACATACAGATTCTATTATTTTTCTTTTGACATAATTATTACATTTATAAAGTACCTTACTTGATTCCCAATCTATAGCATGATTATTTTGGCTGGCGTGATAAAAAATGGCATTATTAGTATTACAACTTCTGAAGGCATATTTGTGTTCTTTAATACGGGTTTCAATATTTCTTCCAGTTTCTCCCACGTATACTGAATCACAACTTTTACAGGGAATGCTGTAGACACAGGCTTGTTCCTCTTTTGCAACGTTATTCCTAACCAATTTACTTTTCACGGTAGACGAATATTTGAACGCCAAAGCAAACTTAAAATCTTTCGTCAACGGTTTTACTCTTTCCAAGCCGGCAATGTAAGGCAAACTCACATATTGTTTTTGGTTAACTGACGGTTCCCGAGGGGCATAAAAAGATTTTCTGGCTTTAAAATACGCCTTTCTGATAAGCCACTCAGGATATTTTAAATCCTTAAAAATGTTCCAAATCTTTGAATTTTCCGGGTCCAGCAAATGTGGGCCACAAATCCTGAGTGCTCTTAGAAACATGGAAGAAATAATTGAGCTTTTAACCCCTTCATCATGATATGAAAAATTGTTTCCTTACTCGCTTTTAGTAAATGTAATAATGGAAGTAATAAATGTGGAAATAAATATAAATGCAACAGATGTAATAATAACGGTAATATTATAAATTTAATAATTAGGGTAAAGGTAATAATAATAGTTAAAAAAAATGTAAATGCAATAATAAATGCAGTAATTATGTCAAAATATTAGAATCTGTATGTATAGAACAAGAAGATAGTTTTAATTTGTGCGAATGTACTTATAAGCGGGACCCTGGAATAAAATGCCCTTCCGGTGTCGGGAGAACGGTATCTAACCTAGGTGCGAATTTCTCAATGGTCTCTGGATTGTTTCCTTCTCGCCTTTTTCCTTCGTTTTTCGGTTTATAATTTCTGTATAATAAACAACAATGTAATAATCAATGTAATAATAAATTTATAATTTCTGTAATAAATAATAATGCAATATTAAATGTACTAAATTTAATAATAAATGTAATAATTATGTACAAAAAACTAATAGAATCTGTATGTTTAGAACAGGAAGTTAGTTTTAAATTTGTGCGAATGTACTTATAAGCGGGTCCCTTTAATGGAAATGCCCCTCCGGTGTCGGGAGAATGGGATCTAACCTAGGTGCGAATTTCTTAACGGTCGGTCCCTGGACTGTTTTTCCCTCTTGTTTTGGTTCATTCGTTTTTCTGTATCCACCCGAGGAGGATGCCAGTGGGCATCGAAACTGTTGTGGAAATAAACTCTGTCTATTAGAGTGGGTTTTTATTTTCATATATTAACAGATTAATATTGGTTATTTCACGTAAATATCTTGTGATCTTTTCGTATTAGGCACTCACTGTCACATTTCAGGCAAGTTAAGGATGAAAGAATAACGCCGTAATTGACAAAAACATCCAATCCTTTGTCTTCATCTAGGGCAGTGCTTCTCAACCTGTGTGATGGTACGCACGAGTGCGGACGAGAAAAGATTTGGTGCGTACGGGAAACATAGTGCGAACCGAGTGCGAACAAGATGACTAGCTGCAAACGACACCATCATCTGGCGTCGTTTGCAGCGCCATCTGCAGTCTGCAGATGTGCATATTTTTTTTAGTTGTACTATGGGTTGCTTCTAGTGTGGTTTGTTTCAGTTTCAGTGTGAACGTAGTTTTGAAATTAGGAGATATCTGTGATGTATTATATTACGCATCGAACCTAGTTTGCAAGCATTTTTTATCTTCTAATTCTTTTTACTTTCAGGTGTCTATCGATCTATAATAGTTATATGATAGAATCATATATATCTATATATTAATTATTCGTGCAAGAGCTGTTTTCTCTTCAAAAATGAGTAACAATTCAACGCTGTTTAGGTTCGGGTTCAAACGGACTACCGAAGCTGCCGAAAATGAGAAACCTGAAAAGACGGAGGAAACAGTTTCACCAGATACAGCGCCACCTGATAAAAAAAAACCTCGAAAGGGTGGCAAGAAGACCGTGGGAAAACTGCCGGTGGCGGGGAAACCCAAAAACCGACGGTGGAAAGACGAGTGGGTGCAGCTAGGATTTTCCCGCGATGATGATGATTCTGAATATCCATCGGCAAAATGCTTTTTCTGTCATGTTGTCTATTCAAATACATATTTGGATGGGGCGAAGTTGAAGAGATCGCGACCAGCAGCACACAGAACACCAAAATAAGTCACGGGAATTTTACGAGCAGCAGTTGCAGTTGTACCGGAAAACCCGAAACCAGTTTGAGAGGAACGTGATGCCGCCTACTGCTAATCATCTTGCGCTGACGTCCGCCATGGTCGCGGGAATTTTAATGAAAGAAAAAAAGCCATTCACATTATTATGTTATATAATTATAATATATTATGTCGTGCGCCCCGTGAACCCCCCGGCAGCCGTGGGTGGTGCGAACCAGATTCCGGGGTCTCGAGCTTTGTGCGAACAAGCATCAAAAAGGTTGAGAAGCACTGATCTAGGGCACAATACGAATCAAGTTCTCAAAGTCGAAATCACACGAACGGCACGTCATAATTCTATCACAAGTACCACCAAACTGAATCCAATTAGAAAAAAAAAGTAGCCACAACGAAAACCAACAAACTAGTTAAGTCGCAGAGTAGCGAAAAAAATAGCCTAATCAGGAAAAATATTTTATGAAAAAAAGTACATTATAGCCAAAACAGGAAATATATTTTATTAAAAAAAGTACATTTGAACAAATTTGCATAACATAAGATATATATTTTCTTAGTTAGTTTTGAATGGCAATTCAAAATATTATACTGTTTTAACCGCGCGTGAGTGGGTGAAAAAACGAATATTAACCAAAATAATTCTGAATTTTGAAAATTTTGCAGACCTACGCGCCGCACACAGTGATTACACACATTATACAACAATATATATATATATATATATATATATATATATATATATATATACATTACAGTCAAAGTGTGTAACCAACCATTTCGCGTAATGGCTGAAACTTTTAGTCATTTCGCGAAATGGCTGTTTCACTTAGTCACATGAACACTCAAACGATCACATCAAGGGAGATGGAGGAGCATCTGGCCTTTACGACGAGCCGATTGCCCTCCTCATATGGATGCCAGCTTCTCCTCAGTGCGCAGGCATCTTCTCCACTTATGAGGACTTCATGTCATGGCACTACACGTCGAGCTCCTCCTCTCATCACGAAGAGGCACAGAACCTCCAGATTTGTTTTCACAGTGACGTGAAGTCTCTGGTGCGAGTCCTAAAAGAGCATGGCAACCCATTCAGTGACACAAATTCTTACCTTACTACCCTTGACACTAAATTGGTCATGGATGCATGTATGACCAACTCGTTAAGAGATACTCATGAGATCGGATCTGCCACGTACAATGATTTCGTCAAGACGCGCTTCATTGATGCTTCAAAGGCCATCACTGAAACTATCCAGCGTAAAGGACTGAACACGTTCAAAGAGGTATCTGACAAACAGAAAGATGCAAAAGGTCAAGCTCTCAAACACAACTCAACCTTGGTCACTCAGTTGTATCTATCTGTGCTCTCACGACCAGATGCAGATATTGATAAGTTTTTCATGTATGAAAACCAAAAAGAACCCCCATCATTAGCTGTTGCTGGTCGTTTGCGAACTGGTACGAAGTCCGATCTCCTGAAATGCTTCGAGAAGGTTAATGAAAAACCAGACGGAGATTCAACAGTGAAAATCTTCGATGGTCCTGCTGTAGTCCATTTTATTCAATCCGCCCAAACCGTGAGCACGATCAGTGAATATATGGAGAAGCAACTAGTGCCGCTATTTGCAAGATCTCATGCCTCTGGTTGTGTGGATCGTATGGACTGGATATAGGATATCTACCCTGAGAAAAACTTGAAAGACCAAGCTCATGAGAATCGAGGAGATGGTCCAAGGAAAAAAATTGACTCCAAGATTCCCATCAACCGAAAAGCGTGGAGTGCCATCCTCAAAAATACAGAGAACAAAAGGGAACTCTTCACACTCACAAGTAAACGGTTAGCTGAGGAAGACCTGGTTGTGCAACTCGTCACAACACAAGAGGAAAAGGTCCTCACACAACCACCCTGTGACATAGAGGGTCTGGAACCGTGTAACCATCAAGAAGCTGACACGAGGATGATCCTCCACCTCAAACATGCAGCTCAGCACGGCCATGACAAAGCATACCTCCGCACAGTGGACATTGATGTCGTGGTTGTTGCAATCTCATCGTTCCCTGAACTGTCATTGTCTGAACTATGGGTGGCTTTTGGGACTGGAAAACACTTCCAATGTTTCTCCATTCACGTGCTAGCGTCGCAGCTTGGCCCAGAGTTGGGACTTGCGCTTCCCTTATTCCATGCACTGACAGGCTCGGACACTACATCGCACTTTGTAGGAGTTGGCAAGAAGACAGCTTGGGAAATGTGGAAGCTCTTTCCGGAACTCACGGATAGCCTGCTCGCAATATTGCGTGATCCCGACTGCTTCACCATGGAATCTGTACCTATGCAGGCCATCGAACGTTTCATTGTCCTACTATACAGCAAGTCTTGTGGGACTGCTACCGTGAACCAATCCCGGAGGGAGATGTTCTCACGAGGGAGCAGTCCTACTGACTGGGGATGGATGAGCTCATCTCAGAAGAAGTTGGTGCCGTTCTGGACGACACTTGCCGATGTCAGTAAGGCTTGCGCGATCCTCCGACACTGTGGATGTAAGAAATCATGCACTAGCAACTGCAAATGCAACAAAGCGCACTTACACTGCACCTCTTATGCCACTGCCAAGGTGCTTGTTTTAACAATGATGATCTTACCCAGTGTTCTCACTGTATGATCAGTTTTAACACCCTCCTTGTGGCATAACTTGACTTGTAGTAACGATGATCTTGCCCAGTGTTCTTGATTAGTTTTGTGTAACTGTAAATATAATCACTTTCAGATGGGCGGAGGTTGGGGAAAGTGGTTGGTGGGGTGCATAACGCGTTGGGTCCTCGTCCCGCATCCTGGAAACACACTTTACTATCGAATAATGATTGAATTTGCAGTCAGACTGTGTGGCTAAAACGTGTTAATCTTTGATTCGCCGGTATCGCTCTTATTCTCCATAAGTTCACACAGGTTACAGTGATAATTCAACTTTAAACCAAACAACCGCAACTGCAACCGCGCGGTTGTGACTTCCTGACAACCGCAATCGCGGAACTATGAAATCTGACAGAAACGAGCCCAAGATCATCAAATTTGGCCCAGCAGTTTCAGAGATAGAGCGATATAGGTGTTTTAGGGTAAAAAAATGACCTTGACCATGATTTATCATGTGATTTTGACCTCAAAACATTCCGAAACATAGATTGATCAGGCATCCTCAAAAGTATAAAAAACGAGCCCAAGATCATTAAAATCAACCCAGTAATTCCTGAGATATGGCATTTTATGGTTTTGGCTGTGGAATCGAGGCAACCATTTTGAATTTGCTTAAAATGGCCGCCAGAGTGAGGTCCCAGCGTGTCCACAACCTGGAAATGTTTCTATATGGCTAAAGGTAACTTCATGCCAAATTTCGCACTTTCCGCCAGATCTGAAACGATTTTTGCACTAATCCACCTCACTACTGGTCGATTGGTGTCTACAACCTGCTCCTTAATATAATTGGCAGTTTGGGCCTCTAATCTTTGCTAATGCGTGACCTACCAACCACATCTCCGTCGAATAACTTTAAAAATAAATTTAATTCAAATGATCATGATTCAGTCATTGAATTAAACATCGTCAATTATGTCCACTGAGGATGGACGTTGTAATTCCCCGAAACGTTTGGTAAAAATAATGTAAAATCAAACGTTCTTTATTTTATTCATCTTGAAATACCGCTCCCTAGAAACAAGCCTCTGCCCAGAATTAGTTATATATACATACAGGGTGATTCAAAATAACGTAGATCCATTTTGAAATTATTTATTTTGGATACTAACTACATTTAATAAATAAAAACTTTACTTTGAACATAAGTAAGCATTTAAAAACAACCTTTAATCTTCATTTTCTTGAAAACGAAATTTCCTGAGTTGTGGATAGGTCGTCGTGGAACCACTCCTGAATATCCTCCAAGGTCATCTAATGTTACACCTCTGGACTTCTTCTATCTGTGAGGTACCTGAAGGACAAAGTGTATGATAATAAGTTCCAGTGGTGGAATTCAAAAATTTTAAGAACCGGTTCGCCCTCCCCTCCCCTCCCCTTCTCCCCTTCTCCTCTCCCTTCCGTCAGAAATGAAAACTAAAAAAGTTTTTATTGAAATTCTTTATTTAATTTCCTTTTAAATATTTCCAAATCGCCTCCAAATCGAACTCGATAAATTTTAGGAACCGGTTCGCACGAACCGGTGCGAACCGGCTGAATGCCACCACTGATAATAACCCTCAAAATGTGCAACGCTTACAGAAAGTGATTGTTGGGGAAAGTACGCAAAATCACAACAAATATGAACACTGTGTGTGTGTGTGTGTGTGTGTGTGTGTGTGTGTGTGTGTGTGCCGATCTGTTTTGGGACGTTGCGCCACATATTTGCATGTAAATGGTGGACATTTTGAATATTTAACACAAACTGACTATTAAATGTTGTTTTTACATGCTTACTTATGTATATAGTAAAGATTTTGTTTAATAAGTGCAATTAGCATCACCCTGTATATATACATATATATAAAGAAAGTGTATTTTAGGCCTTCTTTCCACCTACTATGTCAGCACGTGTCGAACTGAGCAAGACTTTGCTCATAATTTACTCTGGTACTTTAGGGTTACTTCAACATTCTATCTGCATCCAAAATAAAGTCCCTCATGTACTTTCCAAATTTACTTTCCATCTATAGTACTTTTCATAATGTTCCGATAATGACCAGGGATTCCCAAAGTGGTCTGTACAGACCCCCAGAGGTCTGTAGGAAGCTTCCAGGGGGTCTCTAAGCTTTTGGAAAAATAGTAACATTAACTACATTAACTATATTAACTATATTAATATTTAGGGGTCCTTGGTGGTAAAAATTTGGGAACCCCTGCATAATAGCGTTTGGAAAGTATATTATGAACATTTTCAAAGTGATATAACCGTATAGAAAGAAAATAAAATGTGAGCAGTTATTTTTGCCCAGTGTCATGTTGTAATTGATTTGGTATCTCTCATCAGCAGTAGCATGACCCTCTTCAGTAAAAACGTTAATAATAATTTGTCCTTTTTATGTTACCAAACTTGCGTATACTAATATCCAGTATACCCTTAAGTTTGGCTACGCCAAAGGTTTTGCGTAAATTCGCTATACAAACAATATTAAATCACAGGTTTCCGAGACGCGTCTCAAATTGAAAAGCTTTGACACACAAGTTCATTAAATTTATATTAGTTAGGTTTGCATAAAACCTGTCAAGCAAAATTGACAAGTTCAAAGTTTATTCACTTGACAAATTTCAAGTATAGTCTGACACCGTTTCATTTTCGATGAAAGTTATCTATTCTCCAGCTGTCTTTCTCTCCCATTCTCATCCTTGGTTTATTCTTTTATCTCTCTCTCTCTCTCTCTCTCTCTCTCTCTCTCTCTCTCTCTCTCTCTCTCTCTTTCAAGGACGTGTAATTATCTAATGCAATACTTACTGCAAGAAAAACTTTAGTTTCCGAATAAAGATAGATGAAGAAAATGATTTTTGTTATTTCTGTATTTCAAGAAAAGAAATTTGGCTCTTTCTTTTCAGTTCCTACACAATTTCTCGTTCTTGAATCTGAAAATTATGTTTAATATATATATATATACACAGTTTAATTTCTTTTAAAGAATTTTGCCTTTATAACAAATAAGAAACCGCCCCTCTTAAGATGGAGATTCTTCCACCATTCTCCTGCTCGAAGAATCAGTAGCCGAAGGCCAACTTAGATCAAAGGCATCGATGAGAGAAAACAAGAACACAAACGAAGAAGGGGGTTCACAGACAAAAAAAAAATATTGAGACTCAAAAATCCGAAGCTCCGCCAAAAAAGAAAAAGAAAAAGAAAAAAAAACGGTTCTCTCTATTCCAACTTCTTCATAACTTCAGCGAAGTCAGGCTTTAGAGGTTAATTTCGAAAATCT
>JAJOZX010002168.1:17500-125000 GCA_023014485.1 Bathynomus jamesi
CGCCCTTGTATAAAACCGATGGTTAACGCAGTTTCGAAAATGGCGTCTGACAGTGGTGTGCGTCGTAAAGAGAGAGCTGTTATCGAGTTCTTAACCGCAGAGAAGGAAACAGTTGGAAATATTCACAAACGTCTACAAAACGTTTATGGAAATGTTGCTGTTGATCGAAGCACAGTTGGACGCTGGTCTAAACGTGTGAGATCATCGGAGAGAGGGAGAGCCAGCCTCGATGATGAGCCACGCAGCGTTCGCCCGGCATCGGCTGTGATAGCTCACACTGTGCAACGTGCTAACAGCATCATTCGATCAAATCGGCGCGTCACATACAAGGAGCTATCACTGGAGCTAGGAATTAGTGAAGGAATACGATAGTCCAGCAACTGGGATACTCAAAAGTGTGTTCACGGTTTGTTTCTCGCGAACTGACTGACAAGATCACAAAACCCAAAGAAAAGAAATTGCTTCTGAGTCGTTGGTTCGATACGAAACAGACGGGGACTTCCTTTCACGAATTGTGACTAGGGTTGAAACTCGGGTACACCACTTTGAACCTGAAACAAAACGCCAATCCATGGAGTGGCATCACGGAGACTGCCCACGCAAGAAAAAGTTCAAAATGGCTCCCTCTGCAGGAAAGGTTATGGCCGCCATCTTCTGGGACATGAAAGGGGTGATCCTGGTGGACAGTATGAAGAAAGGACAAACAATCAACTCAGAAGCATATATTGCTACCCTACAGAGACTCCAGAGACGTACAAAGCGAGTTCGACCGGAGAGAAAACTGGAAGACGTCCTTCTTTTGCACGATAACACAAGACCACACAACAGTTTGCAAACAAGAGAGGCCATCACAAAAATACGCTTGACTCTGTTACCCCACCCTCCATACAGCCCGGATCTGGCACCTTCAGACTTCCACTTGTTTGGGCCAATGAAGGATGCTATTCGTGGAAAAAAGTTTCAGAGTGACGATGAGGTTGTTGAGGAGGTTAAGAGGTGGCTCGAGCGGAACCCAGTTAACTTTTACTAGCAAGAAATAAAGGCCCTTGTTTCGAGGTGGAGGAAAGCCGTAGAAAAGGTCGGAAACTAATATGGAAAAACAAAAACTTGTAAAAAAAGTATGTAACTACTTGTGTACAAAATTTCTGGAACTTCCAAGGAAACTTGGAAAGAAAAAAAAAGGTGGAGCAAAATATATTGAATGGCCCTCGTACATTTTTGTATATACGAAGATAAGATATCATCTAATTTGCATATTCTCGTAGAGCCACTGTAAACGGGTTTTTTATACAGCTAAAAACAAGTCGGTATTTTAAAACACGCATTCTTGGAGTACATGGGAGAATCATGGTAAATCAAGACGATTTATTTTCCTCGAGTCTGAATTTGAAATAATCGCTGGAAGCAATTGTGATTTTCAGTTGAAAATTACGAACCTCCTGTTTATTTACGAGTTAAAACCTAGTCGAAATTCTGACGATGTTTATTTACGAGTTAAAACCTAGTCGAAATTCTGACGATGTTCATTTACGAGTTAAAACCTAGTCGAAATTCTGACGATGTTTATTTACGAGTTAAAACCTAGTCGAAATTCTGACGATGTTTATTTACGAGTTAAAACCTAGTCGAAATTCTGACGATGTTTATTTACGAGTTAAAACCTAGTCGAAATTCTGACGATGTTTATTTACGAGTTAAAACCTAGTCGAAATTCTGACGATGTTTATTTACGAGTTAAAACCTAGTCGAAATTCTGACGATGTTTATTACGAGTTAAAACCTAGTCGAAATTCTGACGATGTTTATTTACGAGTTAAAACCTAGTCGAAATTCTGACGATGTTTATTTACAAGTTAAAACCTAGTCGGAATTCTGACAAATCCTCGGTCAACCTCGTTGCATTTTTAATAGTTTTTGGATGACAGATAATGTAAACCACTTTAATTGTTAATAACTCTTTTCCTAGATTGTTTGTTGTTAAGGGGTACGTTCTACTTTATTTTAAATTCATGTTGTATCTTGTTTTATCCATCAATGATGAAATCAAAACATTTTTCGAAACATTTGCAAATAAGGAATGTTTGTCATCACACTGGTTTACCTGTTCAATATTCTTTTGCATTTTCCTTCATATAAATCAATTGTGGATATATATATAATATATATATATATATATATATATATATATATACACACAGTGTATATATATATACAGGGTGGGCCGAAAGTCTGGATCCATAGGAAAATATTTATTTTAATACATAAATTGCAACAAATGGTAAATACTTAAAATGAATATAAACTCTAACTCGTAAATGCGTATCCGTTATACTTGGTTCGTACTCCAGTATAACAACAAATTATAACAAATGCTCAAATTGGCGGCCTCTGACATCGAAACACTTAGGGATGGAATTTATGATTTTTAATAATTCTTCGAATTGACGTTCTCGAGATGCGTGTTTCATTTGATAATCTTCTTGTTGACTTTACTGGACTATTCGTTAAAGTTTCACATACCATTGCAGAGGTATTTTCATCAGTTGCAGTTTTGGACGACCAGAACGCCGTCGATCATGTACTACACTTCCTGTTTCTTTGAAACGTTTAAACAACTTGCCAACAGTCGCATGTGTTACTGGATGCTTATCAGGATGATTTCTATTGAATTCGGTAGCAACTTCTCTGTGTGTAGCGCCCTGTCTTGCGTACATGAGCACAAGTTCTACCCGGTCTTCTGTTGTTAGATTCGAAGCCATTTCTGGGCTGAAATAAAAAAAGTATTTGAGTATTTATACTGGAGTACGAACTACTGTACAGTATCACGGATACGCATTTACGAGTTAAAGTTGATATTCATTTTAAGTATTTACCATTTGTTGTAATTTATGTATTAAAATAAATATTTTCCTATGGATCCAGACTTTCGGCCCACCCTGTATATATATATATATATATATATATATATATATATATATATAAATTATTTCACGAAAGTAACAAGCGAATAATATTTATGGTGAAAATAACCACGAAGGAAAAAGGAAACAAAGAATGGTGCTCAAGCGCTTTCGTCTCATGTGTTCCTGAGGATGTCATTAGACGAAAGCGCTTGAGCACCATTCTGTGTTTCCTTTGGTTAATATGTTTTAAATGACATGGGCTGGACCCGTAAATCAAAATAACTTTTTATGAGGTAGTTTTAGTCGCCTTATTCAAATTTGTCACTCATTTTTTGTGCAAACTATTGAAGAAAATAATAATAATAATATATATTTAGTGTATTTGTAGTCGGGGGTGGTATGACGTCATGTTACTCTGCGACTTAATTAGTTTGTTGGTTTCTGTTCTGGCTACTTATTTTTTTTTAATTGGATTCAGTTTGGTAGTGTTTGTGATAGAATTATGACGTACCGTTCGTGTGGTTTCGACTTTGAGAACTTGATTCGTCATGTGCCCTAGATGATAATACGAAAAGATCAGAAGATATTTAGGTGAAATATCCAATATTAACCTGTTAGGTTAATTGAATGCCCGGTTAGGTCAACTGAATACCTGGTTAGGTTAATTGAATGCCCGGTTAGGTCAACTGTACGCCCTTGATGATTGGTTAGGTTAAGTCGTGATATTTTCGTTAGTTTAAACGAAAATGACGAGAGCAAACTTTTCTCTTAATTCTGAGGTGTTTTGCATGTTTCCTGTGGTAATGCGTCGTTTACAAAATCTAGTAACATGAACATGTTAGGTTATGCTTTATTGTATAAAATGTAGTCAAAAATACATTTTTCAAGCGTATTTTGGTGTGCTTTGTGCGAATATGACCTTCATTTCTTGCGCAAATGAACAGAAATACAGTTGTCATTGTATGGCCCAAACACGTATTTCTGTTCATTTGCACAAGAAATGAAGGTCATATTTGAACAGAGCAGACCAAAATACACTTGAAAAATGTATTTTTGATTTCAACTTCAGGCCATGTCATTTTCTGCATAATGACCTTTCCTTTTTCTTTCGTGGTATATATAATATATATACAGTGGACGACGGTTAAAATAAACCACTCCGTTACTGCTCTAAAGTTTATTTTAACCGTATGTTTATAATATCCGTAGGTACGCAAATTCACGCAATTTTAGGGTGAAAATAAAGAAAAAAGCAAACAAAAATACTGCATTTAGCATATAAAATATGTACCTTTAACTTACTATATAAAATACAATTCTTTCGAACAAAAAATAATTCTTTAAACAAAAACAAATATGCATTCCTTTAAACAAAAAACAAGTATGGATTATTTTCGAAAGTTCGTACTGTTCACTGTAATTTTTCTTTAATACATCTGTGATTTTGATAGTGTCCTTTTAAGTTCCTTATTATACCCATATCAAGCGGTTGCATGATTGAGCTAGTGTTTGCAGGCAAAAACTCCAACTTAATGTGATCAAGTTTCAAACATTAGTTTACATTAAGCGTCGGCAAGTTTACATTATCAGTCGGATTTTACTCTATAACCAGGCGCGTTACCAAGGATTTGTTTACTTTATCCGAATGTTTATTTAAAGCGTGTTTACTTTACCCGTCGTCCACTGTATATATATACAGGGTGAGTCAAAAAGTCTGAAAACATAGGAACTATGCTTTTCAATGCAAATATAATGTATATTTGCATTGAAAAGCATAGTTCCAGACTTTTGACTCACCCTGTATATATAATCGCTCTGCGCCTCGGTGTTGTAGTGGTTAGCGTCGTTGACTACACGTTCATCGGCCCCGGGATCGAGATCTGGTGACGGCAGGCGGTGCGCAGAAAAAACCCAGTTGTTCATCCTTCCATACAATGAAAAAATTGGTTGATAGATAAATGGGTACCCTAGGTAGCCTAGTGGTTAAGATACTGGGCTGCTTGTGGGGCGGGGTTCGGATTCCACTTTAAATTGTCGGTGTAAGGTGGAGTAACAAACGTGACCTTCATCAGAATGAACAATTCGGGCGGAAGCAAAACAAAAGTTAACCAAGCTCTCTCTCTCTCTCTCTCTCTCTCTCTCTCTCTCTCTCTCTCTCTCTCTCTCTCTCTATATATATATATTATATATATATATATATATATATATATATATGAAGCGTTGTGAGTACGAGGAGCGAACTCGCCAAACCAATTTTGAGATACGCGTTTAAACTTTGTGACGATTGTCTACGAGAAGGACATAACGCAAATATACGCCTTGAAAATAACTACAATTTGAGCGTACGAAGTGGGTATTTGGCTATACAAAGTTGTCTGTGGATGGGGGGGGGAGGGTTGAACTATTCATTCGTGGAACAATCGCAAAATCGCCAATGTGGCGAGTTCGCCCCTCATATATATATATATATATATATATATATATATATATATATATATATATATATATATATTATATACTTAAACTTATACAATGTATGTAGTTCAGTAAAATTTCAATTTACTGAATCAACAGAATTCTCTCTTACCGAATTTGGTTCAGTAGATTTTGGAGAGTCTTCAGTCCAAGACTTTTTGACTGACGCACTTCCGAGAATAAAATTCTTATTAAAGAATTTATATATTTATAAATTTTTCTTATCTCTGCCTCACTGTATTATTATTATTATTATTATTATTAATATTATTAATTATTATTATTATTATTATTATTATTATTATTATTATTAATATTTTTGTCTTCGTTCATTTCTTGAGTAAAAATCAAAGTTATCAACCCAGTTAGTGACACGCTAATAAAAAAGTTTCAAGTGTGTCACAGATATATACATACATACATACTACAGGGTATCCATAAAGTCACGCATCATAGGAACATAAGCAATGTCTATTTATTTATGTCTCCATCAGGCCAAATATGTTGAGGAATATCCAAAGAAACCTACTTTTTTGTTTACAAACATGTTTTGAGATTGGTGGGAATCATTTCGAACAAATAAATAAAATAAATAAATAAACAACATATATGTATTTTCCTATGATGCGTGACTTTATGGACACCCTGTATATTATTTAATGCAAACATTACCTACTAACCAGTTCCCATTTTCAATATGTCGGATATTGCTTTTGAACTCGGGTTGAAAACACTGAAATTAATTACATACACAAAAATACAAAGAGATCATCACAGAGCCAAAATTACTACCCTAATCTTAGGGACCAATTGTTACCTTTTATGATAAAGTTTTGGGTTGTTATATCTCTAGTAATATTTCAGGTAAGACCACCATCTCACAAACCTCCTTTCCTTTTACTTTCACTAACCTCCTTTCACCTATATCCAAAAAGAACTCGTTACTATTCCCCCCAATTCATTCTATGGTTCACCCGAAAGTTTAGGGTTCTTAAGTCTAAAAAAACAAAACTCAGAACCTCAACTCCAAAAATAAGAATTCTGTCCCAAAAATAAGAATATCCATAATACATCGTTAACATTTTACTCAAATAACAATAAGAACAAAATTGAAAATTTTCTCCAGTCAAAACAAGTAAAACTCTCGGTGAGAACATTGCCTGGACCGCTTCTTGACTTTAGTCAAATGAAAAATTGAAAAATTAATAAATAAGAACAAATAAAAATAAATAAGATTTGTGGCCAAAAATAAGAACAAATAAAAATAAGATTTGAGGCCAAAATTAAGAACAAATAAAAATAAATAAGATTTGAGGCCAAAAATAAGAACAAATAAAATAAGATTTGAGGCCAAATTAACAACAAATAAAAATAAATAAGATTTGAGGCCAAAAATAAGAACAAATAGAAATAAGATTTGAGGCCAAAATTAAGAACAAATAAAAATAATAAGATTTGAGGCCAAAAATAAGAAGGATTAAAAATAAATAAGATTTGAGGCCAAAATTAAGAAAAAAAATAATAAATAAGATTTGAGGCCAAAAATAAGAAAAATAAGAACAAATAAAAAATAAATAAGATTTGAGGCCAAAATTAAGAACAAATAAAAAATAAATAAGATTTGAGGCCAAAAATAAGAACAAATAAAAATAAGATTTGAGGCCAAAATTAAGAACAAATAAAAATAAATAAGATTTGAGGCCAAAATTAAGAACAAATAAAAATAAATAAGATTTGAGGCCAAAATTAAGAATAAATAAAAATAAATAAGATTTGTGGCCAAAAATAAGAACAAATAAAAAAATAAATAATATTTGAGGCCAAAAATAAGAACAAATAAAAAATAAATAAGATTTGAGGCAAAAATTAAGAACAAATAAAAAATAAATAAGATTTGAGGCCAAAATTAAGAACAAATAAAAAATAAATAAGATTTGAGGCCAAAAAAATAAGAACAGATCTTAGAAATAAAGACGCTTGAGAACCCTGCGAAAGTATCATATTATCATCAGAGGCAGCAACGATCTCTCATCTTCTTCCAAATTCAGATTTGATTCTCTTCTTCAACAGACAGAAAAGAGGAGAATCAATTTATGATTCTCCTCTTCTCTGTCTGTTTTTCTCGTCACATCGACCATTGACCAACGGTTTGATATGAACATTTTCTCCGAGGTTGGCTCTCGTCGTAAATCACTCTTTTCAACCTCCTCCCCTCAAGTGTGGTCGAGTGAAGTGATGCAGTGATGAAAATAACTTTTTATGGGAAAAAAAAAAGCTTTTTGTTTGTATAATAAATAAATTACAAGTTCCCCATTAATTATTTTAGCTAAAACTAAAATAAAATCGACTGAATTCGAAGCCCGGTCAAAGGACACTCTTTTTAAATCATGTACTTTGAAGAAACGGGACAAAGTCCTTCTCGATATTTTCGAAGGACAGTTTGTTAACGTTTCTTGAAATTTCAAATTACTTCAAGTACATTTTTTAAGGTAAACTGTCTTGTAATTAATACATCAAAAATAAAACACACGCTCTTCGCATAACCATAACCTCCCATTTTTTTCAAACGCAGAGTGTCTAGGTATTTCGAAATCCCTGTCCTTGATTTTGGCTCTCTTCTTCGTATATTGGTGGGGGGAGGGGGGCGGTGATTTTGCGGGCGTTCGCCCTTGGCCCCCTCCTTCCTGTATAATAAAAACCTCGTTCTCCACTTCTCCACCCGAGAATAAATAATAACACTGTCCATTGTGTCAACTCTTAGACTCATCCATAAGATTAACTGATGGATTCTATTTTTAAATTTGTCTTCTGTTGATAACCTCAGTTGGGAGCCATTTCGCCTCGTTAGTACTGTATGATTGGTAACCATGTCTTTTGTGGTTGAAAAAATGTGTCTCGTTCGTGATGGTTTATTTTAATGAATGTATCATATTGTTCTTTGGGGAGGGGGGGTGGCGGCTGAACTTCCTAAAATATACTCATCCGAAGTAAAGCAAAACAAAATTATAAGAAACTTCGGAATTAAAATTCGATATCAAAACATGACAGAAACATGTTATACAGGGTGTCCCATAAGTCCGGTCTCATATGAAAATTTATTTTAAATTAAATTTACAAAGTAATACATTACAACGTAAACAAATGTTGAAAATGATGTCTTGTTTTGGGACTTTTTATTTTATTGCAGGTAGAATAACACGCAATAGCCAATATGAAAGCGAGTTACACTCGTGAGGAAGAGACCTCCGCCTTTTCCTCACGAGTGTAAGGTGGCCGTATTCGAACAATGCCTGCAGGTGAAGCGATCTTCAGGTGAATAGATTTTCAGGTGACGTCTTAGATGAGTGGAGGAAAAATGAAAATGACTATCCCAAGTTAGTTATACTTTCGAGGAAATAAATTTATTTTTCTGCTTCTTCAGTAGATGTGGAAAAGTTTCTTTCGCTTTGCGAGGGTCCAAAAGGGTTTCACCAACTCTTCACACGATGGAGAATGTAATCTTGTTTAGAGAATATACACAGTGATTTATACATTTACAGGTAATAGCAAAATGATACTAATTAATAAATGTGTTTGTTTTCAAAGAAGAATCCAAATCAATTTAATGTTTTTAAAGAAGAATTCAATTGAATTTAATGTTTTTAAAGAAAAATTCAAGTTAATGTTTTTAAAGAAGAATTCAAGTTAATTTAATGTTTTTAAAGAAGAATTCATTTTAATTTAATATTTTTCAAGAAGAATTGAAGGTAATTTAATGTTTTTCAAGCAGAATTCAAGTTAATTTAATATTTTTCAAGCAGAATTCAAGTTAATTTAATATTTTTCAAGCAGAATTCAAGTTAATTTAATATTTTTCAAGAATTTAATGTTTTCCAAGAAGAATTCAAGTTAATGTTTTTAAAGAAGAATTCATTTTAATTTAATATTTTTCAAGAAGAATTGAAGGTAATTTAATGTTTTTCAAGTTTTTCAAGCAGAATTCAAGTTAATTTAATATGTTTCAAGCAGAATTCAAGTTAATTTAATATTTTTCAAGAAGAATTCAAGTTAATTTAATGTTTTAAAGAAGAATTCAAGTTAATTTAGCGTTTCTCAAGAAGAATTCAAGTTAATTTAATATTGTTCAAGCAGAATTCAAGTTAATGTAATGTTTTTCAAGCAGAATTCAAGTTAATGTAATGTTTTTCAAGAAGAATTCAAGTTAATGTAATGTTTTTCAAGAAGAATTCAGGTTAATTTAATATTATGGTACTTTTCAGGACGTAAGATTGAACATTTGATATATCAATTTGTATTTGGGGTATCAAACATGGCAAGGGCACAATAAACTTTGATAAAAAATGTAGATAATTTTGTTGTAAATAAATTTAGGTAATGAAAATTTATATTATCTATGAAAATAAAAACCCACTCTAATAGACAGTTTATTTCCACAACAGTTTCGACGCCCACTGGCATCCTCCTCGGGTGGATACAGAAAAACGAAAAAGTAGAAAAAAGTGAAGTTTTTTTGCATTTATTATATTATCTAATATGAATAAACATTTTTATTTAAAAAAATTAAGTTTTTCTATTCAATGAAAAATTAATACTATTTGTTGAAACGTTCTAGTTTAACCCTTAACCGGTGAGTTGTGGTCTAGGAGACCATGTGACTATTTCACGTGGTCTCATACATCACACCTCACTGGTTAAGGGTTAAATAAATGCAATATATAGGGTACTGTAACTAGTGGACAACTTGGATCACCTGAAGATCAGGGCCCCGAGCCTTCTTTAGTTAGCCTTATAAGGCTAACTAACGAAAACATCACGACTTAACCTAACCAATCGTTAGGTCAACTGTACGCTCTTGACGATTGGTTAGGCTAAGTCGTGATATTTTTGGTAGTTAGCCTTATAAGGCTAACTAACGAAGGCTGGGAGTCCTGATCTTCAAGTGATCCGACAACTTTATTAAGTAGAGATTATAGATAAATTGGGTTCACCCAGTTTATAATAAAATAGATGCCATGTAAAGCCTTGTCCACACTCGTTAACATGTTATATATCAATGTTGCTAACAAGTTATATAAAATGCTATATAACAAAATGTTATCTAACAATGACGTCTACACTACGTAAATGTTATTAAGCATGCTCACCTCTCAGCTGACTGGAGCAAATTGAAAGGATAAACAAAAGGTTATGAACAACCTGTGTTTGGACGCAATTATAACATGTTATATAACAAGTTATATAACATCCTTTGATCTTTCCGACTTCAAACGGATAACATCTGACATGTTATAAACCTTGATTTTTTGTTATATAACATGAAATTTCACTAAATATTCTCAAACATGTTACTAACATTGTTAATAAAACAACATTGTTAATAACACGTGTTGTATAGCAAGTGTGGACAAGGCTTTAGAAGATCGTGAATAACAGACATCATATGGTGTATCTGGTAATGTCTTTCAGAGAAAATTGCGGTTATTTTCGGTTGTAATGTTACTATTACAACCAGCAGATTGCGTGAGTCTCCCGCCCAATGAGGGAGACTTGGCATATCTGTTTAATAATATATACGAGACAGTATTAACCCGTTGACTGCGCCAGCGCCCAGTTGCGAGTCGAGTCAAAAACATGGGCTACGCAAAGAGACATCTCAGTTTAAAGTTTAAACCCGTGTTTACGGGGCTGCGCAGAAATGGTCAGAAGCGAGAGCCCGTGATATTACGGGTTGCGCAGCAAATAGGTTAAAAATAGTATTACAGTGCATATTCTATGTAGAATATAGCGTAATGCAATAGGTTATTTGATAACACTATATATATATATATATATATATATATATATATATATATATATACCAGTGTCCTTGACGTCCCACCTCACCAGAATTTTTGAAAGAATAGTCAGAGAGAAAATCTATGACTTCTTGAAGACATTGGAAAGATTCAACGAAAATCAACACGGATTCCGATCAGGAATATAGAGCATTATAACAATATCCTAGGTGCACTTGAAGGCAATGAAAACTATGATGTCATATACACGGATTTTGCTAAAGCTTTCGACAAATGCGATCATGGTATAATAGCACATAAAATGAAACATATGGGAATAACAGGCAAAGTGGGATAATGGATCTACAACTTCCTCAGAAATCGACTACAGGTGGTCAAAATTCAAGGTGTATCATCATCAGAATCAGAAGTACGCAGCTCAGTACCACAAGGTACAGTGCTGGCCCCACTCCTGTTCATTTATCATGCTAACAGACATAGACAGTGGAGTAAACAGCAACAGTATAGTAACATCATTGGCGGACGATACAAAGATCAACAGAAAAATCAGCGATGCAAACGAAGTAGAGGCCTTGCAGAGAGACACAAACAAAATATACAAATTGTCAGAAGACAACAATATAACATTTAACACCGAGAAATTTCAGCTCTTGAGATATGGTAGAAATGAGGAACTTAAAAAGACTGCATATTATGCTCCAGATAGGCAAGAAATTCAGAGAAGCACGAAAGCGGTCGACTTGGGGGTAATAATGACCGATGATGCCAAATTCCAGACACAAAATCAGATAGCAATAAACAAAGCAAAAAGAGTCGCGGGACAGGTACTAAGAACGTTCAAAAGGAGGGACAAGACAGTAATGATTCCCCTGCTGAGAACACTGATCAGACCAAAACTTGATTACTGCTCAGTTTTGACGTCCCCATATAAAAAGGAAGAAATTAATGAACTAGAAGAAACGCAGAGACATTTCACAGCAAAGAATGATGGCTGCAAAAACTCAACTACTGGGAAAGACTACGCAAACTAAATCTGTACTCTCTGGAAAGAAGAAAGAGAGGTATAGCATAATCTACATATGGAAAATTATCGAAAAACTAGTACCATACCTCAAACTAAACCCAATTACCATCCAGACAACGCTGGAAAATAGGAAAGGCAGAATGTGTAGTGTTCCCAAATTAAAGGCCCGACAAGGGAGCTCCTCAACTCTGAAGGAAAATAGCTTGGTTGTCAGGGGGCCAAGAATTCTCAACCAGCTTCCAAAGGACCTCAGAAACGTTACAGGGGTCAAAGTTGAAGTCTTCAAGAGAAGACTAGATGCCTGGCTCAGGACGGTACCAGATGAGCAGGGTGTACCTGGCTATGTACGATGGAGAGCGCAAGAGAGCAACTCGCTCCTCCACCAAGCCATGACTAGAGGCGGGGCCACCAGCTTGACCTTCGTGTGAAGAAAGACCGACGCACGGAACCCAAACAAGGTTAACAAGGTTATATATATATATATATATATATATATATATATATATATATATATACGAAAGAAACGGTATTTTGAATCAGATTCGGATTCGATCCCTTTGCAGTTGATTTGGATTCAAATTCAAAAAAGAAAAATCGTGGATTTGGATTCGGATCCGTTATTCTATTTTTGGGCGGATCCAGATTCGAATAATAGAGTGTGTGTGTGTGTGTGTGTGTGTGTGTGTGTATATATATATATATACCCTAAGAATGCATTCATTTACGAAAATGTCACAAGGAATTTCACAAGGAATGTTTTCATATAATATTTGAATGAAACTAATAATAGCTGACCTAATTACTGTTTCTGAATTGATTTTAAACTCAAAATAACTAAAATTTTACATAAATGGAACAGATGGATGAAATACAGGGTGATCCAGTTAAAACGTAACCTAGTACAATATAATAATATTCTCTGGGTTGCGTTTTAAGTGAATCACTCTGTATTTAACTTCGTTCCTGAAGTTTGAGAACGTTATGAAACATATAAACAAATTGTGGATGAATCCGCAAATTCTTATTAAATGTACGTAACATTTATTAACTAAATTCCTTTAATGCCGACCGTTACCTTATGGTAACACGAACTTGACAATCGATTTTGAGCCTTACGATCTGAATATCAAATGTTATTTTTGCTTGAACAGGAAACAATAAAAAATTTCAAATGAAAAGTTCCTAATTTTGGTATGAAACGTTCAGTGGATGGTTCATTCGTAAAAATTATTAATGACAAAACTGATTTGTTTTCTTCTAATTTCTTTTCTTTGCCGATATTGCCTTCGCGCGTAAGGTTTATTAATTAAATAAAGGGATAGGAGAGACTCCAATAACACGTTTTGAAGTTAATTCCGAAGGTAAATATGTTAAAAGTTTAGCGAGTTAATGTACCGTCTGCCGTTTGTGTTCATATACTGAATGGCAGCGAATGGCTGGCTCGCATTACCAATTAACAATTTAAGCACAAAAGTTACGAATATGGTTTCTCCATGGTTTTAATTATTAATATTTCTTTCGCCTGCAGTCTTGAAAGGCCTAAAAAAGTTATAGTTTGGACACTAAGCATTTTGAAGTCTGGAAATTTACGATATAGTTTCAATAACGTACAAAGTTTATATTTGAACTTATTCGTAGGAAATTAATATATATATATATATATATATATATATATATATATATATATATATATATATATATATATATATATATATATGTGTGTGTGTGTGTGTGTGTGTGTGTGTACATCCCCGCCAAAGATCATTAATTACAATAGAGAATTTTATTAAATTAACAATAGATATTTCTCTAATACTCTTTTGCGAGCAATTATTATCATAAAAATAATAAATGAAAGCGAACCAAATAGAAGAATACCGTAATTTCATTAAATTATTGGAGAAACCATAATTTCATTAAATTATTGGAGAAACCATAATTTCATTAAATTATTGGAGATACCATAATTTCATTAAATTATTGGAGAAACCATAATTTCATTAAATTATTGGAGAAACCATAATTTCATTAAATTATTGGAGAAACCATAATTTCATTAAATTATTGGAGAAACCATAATTTCATTAAATTATTGGAGAAACCATAATTTCATTAAATTATTGGAGAAACCATAATTTCATTAAATTATTGGAGAAACCATAATTTCATTAAATTATTGGAGAAACCATAATTTCATTAAATTATTTATTGGAGGAACCATAATTTCATTAAATTATTGAAGAAACCATAATTTCATTGAATTATTGAAGAAACCATAATTTCATTAAATTATTGAAGAAACCGTAATTTCATTAAATTATCGAAGAAACCGTAATTTCATTAAATTATTGGAGAAACCGTAATTTCATTAAATTATTGAAGAAACCATAATTTCATTAAATTATTGCAGAAACCGTAATTTCATTAAATTATTGAAGAAACCATAATTTCATTAAATTATTGAAGAAACCATAATTTCATTAAATTATTGAAGAAACTACGTAAGTAAAGTAATTTGGATTCATTACTTTACATTTACTCTGTAATTACATTTATTCTATAATAATAATAAGAATTACTTTTTCTGTAATTAATTAACTCTTAAATGATAATATTGTTTTATACATTAGTGGTAATTAGAAACCTCTGCAATAGAGAATTAAAAATGGCTTTTCCCTGACGAGGTGTACTTCTGAATACTCGAAAGACCTTGGAATCATTTTTTTTCCCTGTGAGTTTGAATCATTCATTCATTTCACATGTTTAATTATGAAATTCATCCCATATATATATTTACAGGGTGGCCCAAAATGCAGAATGCATAGGGGAAATAATCTGGTTCACGTATTATGTAGGTTTATTTAGAGTAAATGCTCAAACTGAGACCCATTAACCTTGATACATTTCTCACTTCTTCTTCTGAGTAACATCCTCGCATGTCTCAACATGACAGGGAAAAACTTGGCACATTCAATCGTTATTCGAATCTTCAGTTCTTCCAAAGACCGGGGACGGTCACTGTAAACCAGTGCTTCCCAACCTCGGGGGGTCGCGGGGATCCTCAAGTAGGGTCGCGAAAGGTCACTATATTCACTATTTCTTAATTAAATTTATATTTATATACATATTTAAATTTTATCATAAGCACGAGGGTCGGGAGGTCCTGTTGGTGGCCAATTTAGGGTCGCAGCTAAAAAAAAGGTTAGGAACCACTTACAGTTGTTATAAAGTACGTGTTATACATTGAAGTTGTTATGACGTACGTGTGATAAATATTTCTCGTCCATATTCACTCGCGTTAATATAATTCAAATTAGATTTGCCCCTTCACTCGCGTTATTACTTTATGTACACCCTGTATATTTATCCATAATGTTTACAGAGTCTAATAATCACTGAAAATAATCCCACATTTTTGTACATAAATTCATATATTAATTTTTTAAAAAATAATAAATAAATAAATAAACTTTTTAAAAAAAAGTAAATAAAGTCAAATTTTAAACATTTTTTACAAAAACCAAAAACAAAAACAAAAAAAAACAAAAAAAAACAAAAACAAAAACAAAAAACAGAAAACCAAAAAATTGTCGACTGAAAACTTTTTTACATCGTAACTTTGATATTGTTGCATTTATTAAAGGCCAATTCTAATTTAAGTTTTCAGAGTTTTCACTTAACTCTTTAAGCGCTTATTAAAGAGAAAATACGAACAAAGTTCCTATTTTGGGGTGGGGTGGGGGGGGGGGGTAGGAGGGACTTTTTTAGGGAACTAAAAAACGATTATCGCCATAAACCAAACTTCTTTAATTCTCTTTGATCCTTTCTAAGCGACAATTAAATTGAATTAATGCGACAACATAAAAACTTTAGCAAAATTATTAATAGGATTTAGGGAAGAAATATTAAATAAGCTTAATAAATTCTACGTAATAATAATAATTATTAATAATAATAACTATTATTTTTATCATCATCATCATCATTATTACTAAATCTTTTTCCAGATAAAAGTTTTCTAATATGTCCTTTGAATCTGCTCTCGTTTCTCCTTTGATCTTTGCCATTTAAGCTTTGTTTGAAATACCTCCGAGTTCTTACGGTAATCTACGTTCTCTTAAACATCCCTCATTTCTGGTCTTTTTCTGCACCATTCCCCCAATGAAAGTAGATCAAACGCTACGGTCATAAAAATGGCATATCTGAGATACGCACGCTTCTATTCTACTATATATAGTAGAGAGAGAGAGAGAGAAAGAGAGAGAGAGAGAAACACTAAAATACGTACAGAGGGTTGCCAAAAATAGTATAGAGGGATACCTTTCGGTTTTTTTATATAAGTTTTTATTTGCTGATTAAAGTCAGTAAAAATAAATAATGGTTTTAGTGAATTCATATATTTAGAACTACGTTGCTTTTCCCTTTGAATTATGCAAAGCTCGTAGTATTCCATTGATGAACTTTGATATATATATATATATATATATATATACAGTGTGTATATACAGTACAGGGGTTTGACAAAATATGGAAATACCTGATAGAAAAGTATAGTTTTTAATATATTTATAGGGCGTTATAGAAAACCGTTATTCAACAATCTAATGTTGATTCTTATAGTAATTACTGCGAAATTAATGCCATTAATCACTTTCTCTATAGTCCAGGAAATTTTTTGAATAAATAATATAATGAAAGATCTCTCAGATTTTCAAAGAGGTCAAATAGTTGGCGCTCGGTCAGCAGATGCGTCAGTGACTGAAACCTCAAAAGTTGTTCAACATTTCAAGAGGAACTGTATCCAAGGTAATGGCGGTATACAATGAACCGGGGAGACAACATCTGCAAAGAACAACAGTGGTCGCGAGCCTAAGCTTACCGACAGAGACAGACGGACGCTAAAAAGGATTGTTGCGAAAAAACACGAGACAACTGCTCCAGAATAACCACATAATTCAATTTACGTCTAAACGATCCAGTATCAACAAGAACAGTTCGTCGTGAGTTTCACAAAGCCGGAATCCATGGTAGAGCTGCCATCACCAAACCACTAGGTTTTTTTTATATATGCAGGAAGGCTGGGCCAAGGGTAAATGCCCGCAAAAGCGCCCCTCCCATGGAAGAAGTAGAGAGCCAAATTCAAGGTCCGGGGTTGTCGAGATGCCTAGACACATTGCGTTTGAAAGATGGGAGGTCATAGACAAGAGGAAAGATGGATTGAGGAAGAGTGTTCCAGAGTTGACCGGTTGAGTAGATGAAAGACTGAAAATATCGATTAATTCTTGCATTAGATAGTTGGACAGAAAAGGAATGAGAAAGTGTAAAGAGTCTGGTACTGCGTGCTCTCCTTAAAGGAGGAGGCATGCAGTTAAAGAGTTCAGAAGAGCAATATCCGTTACGATAGCGATAGTAAAGAGAGTGAGGCAACATTGCGGCGAAGAGAGAGAGATTGAAGACAATCAGTAAGAGGCGGGGAATTGATGAGACGAAAAGCCTTTGATTCCACCCGGCCAAGTACTGCTGTGTGGGTTGAACCATTCCACACATGAGAAGCATACTCAATACAGGGGCGAACAAGATCCCTGTACAGAGATAGCAACTGAGTAGGGGTGAAGAAACCGCGGAGGCGGATGTGAATGCTAAGAAGATGTGAATGTTACAGATGTGAATGCTACGAAGCGCAGGACCTGGTGAACTGAGCACAAAAACTATGGACCTTAGAGCAATGGAAGAGTGTAATATGGTCAGATGAATCGTCCTTTACCCTTTTTCCAATATCAGGTCGAGTTTATGTTTGGAGAAAGCCAAAAAAAGCTTTCAATCCTGACTGCCTCTTACCAACCGTCAAGCATGGAGGAGGGTCAGTAATGGTTTGGGCAGCGATATCGTGGCATTCATTGGGTTCTATGATTGCACTGCATGGCAGAATTACTGCAAATGGATATGAGGACATTTTAAGTGACCAGGTGCTTTCCATGGTGCAAACATTGTTTCCCACAGATGTTGCCATATTTCAAGGCGATAATGCCCCCATACACACAGCTAAGCGGGTACGTTCTTGGTTTGAAGATCATGAGGATGAAGTCAAACGCCTTCCATGGCCTCCCCAGTCGCCAGATTTAGATATTATTGAACCCTTATGGTCAGTTCTCGAAAGTAAATTGCGGAGCAGATTTCCACCACCTTCATCTGTTAAGGAGCTTGAAGCCCTTCCTTCTTGAGGAATGGTTAAACACCCCACTAAAAACCATTCAAAACTTGTATGAATCAATTCCACGAAAAATTGAAACTGTTCTGCAAGCAAAGGGTGGTCGAACCTCTTATTAGTAATTAAATCATGCATTTCCAACAGTGTTTCCATTATTTTGTCAAACCCCTGTATATACAGTATATATACACACACACACACACACACACACACACACACACATTACTGTCTGGTAAATTGGGAGGACATATTTTAATATCTAAGTGCATCGTATCCTTACACAAACGTATACGTTCAAAATACTCTTAGTAAAGTATGCGATTAATTGTCTCTTTCTGTTCTTTTTAACCCTTCAGCTACATTCGTTCTTCTTTCAACAGAGAATCACTTTTTTATGCGATTTCCATGTTCACAGACTTTAAGGGCCGCGTGTGTTCAACTTTTCACATCTATTCTAATAGCAATTCATGCCAATGAGTTTAATTTTTTAAAATTTCATTTAACTTTTGTACATAAATTCTTTGAAGCGAAAACTGGATGGGGAAACGCACTTTCATACGTAAGCGTTAATGATTACCATTATCTTCGATCAGCCATTTTGAATTTTTGTTATCGTATATTTTTATATCCTGAATTAATTAGAGAAATATAAAGGAAAGTATTTTTGTCAATAAACCTGCACTCTAAATCCGGTCTTTCAGGTAATAAATGTACAGTTTGTGCTTAATTGTACTCTTGGTACCGCTATCTAAAGTACATCTATTGTATTTCTATTATTTTATGTATATGCATATTATATAGATTGGCAGTTCATCCATACGCTGTATATCTGTATTTGTATGTAGGTAAAATAATGGTGGTACAGGATAATGCAATTGCCCTTTGTCACCTTATATTTAGTGTATATGCATATTATATAGATTGGCAGTTCATCCATACGCTGTATATCTGTATTTGTATGTAGGTAAAATAATGGTGGTACAGGATAATGCAATTGCCCTTTGTCACCTTATATTTAGTGTATTCCTGGGACTCGAATACATCTGTGAGCGTATCGCTGATCGGCTAGCTGGCTGATTGGTTCATTTGACCAGTAGCAAAGGAAGTAGTTTATTTATCGTAAAATGACGGTAAAGGTAACCAAGGTAACCAAGGTAAAATGGTAACCAAGGTAACGAAGGTAAAATGGTAACCAAGGTAACGAAGGTAAAATGATAACCAAGGTAACCAAGGTAAAATACGTTGCAAAATCGTGAAAGGAAATTTACTTGCTAAACAATAATTACGCAGTGCAACAAAAAAGGCCTATTGATCTTAAACCGGAATATTGATAAATATAACCATGATGCCAATTTCACACACACACACACACACACACACACACACGTACGTTAATTTTGTTTGCATCGTAGTATTTATAAAGTGTCAGTGTATCCTCTCTAATAATTTACTGAGTGAAAGTAAATGTAATATTGTGTATTTAAGTAAAGGAGTATCGCAGTTAAAAAATAATTCAACAATTTTAAAATGTTTCAGAGTAGTTCAACACGTAAACGAAGACTGGTAAAAATAGTCATAAACCACGATGCGACTCAGCTTTTGGAAAAGAAGGAAAATGACCATTTACCAAGAATAATCGAAAATAGAAACAGGAACAAGTGAAACTGGCTGAAAATACCAATAAACAAAATAAAAATTTAAAATATGCAAAAATCAGGAAGTTGAACAAAAATAAAGGATCACCTGAAGATCAGGGACGCCAACCTTCGTTAGTTAGCCTTATAATAGGCTAACTAACGAAAATATCACCACTTAATCTAACCAATCGTTAGGTCAACTGTACGCCCTTGACGATTGATTAGGTTAAGTCGTGATATTTTCGTTAGTTAGCTTTATAAGGCTAACTAAAGAAGGCTGGGGGCCCTGATCTTCAGGTGATCCAAAATAAATAGTGGTTAAAGGATTGTGCCGTTGTTGGGGGTGCAAAAATGGGGGTTTGTTATGATTTTATTAATATAACATATGTTGATGTTAAACTAATATTTTTATTTGTTAAATTTTTCCAAATGAACGATAAACTTTTCGTAGCTATCCTATCAATGATACGAAAGATAAGGACGACTATAACTGGAATATTTCTTTGTACGAATACTTATGAGCACTACTGTAAATGGGTACCCTGGTTAGCCTCGTGGTTAAGACGCTGGGCTGCTGCTGCTGCTGCTGATCGGGAGGTAGTGAGATCGAGTCTGGGCGAGGACCTTTTTTAAGTTTTGACCACCCGTGTTGGGTCGTAGTTCGAATACTACTTTAAGCTATAGGTCTAAGGTGGAGCAGCGAGTTTGACCTTTGCCAAAATGAATAATTCGGGCGGAAGCAAAAACAAGGTTACCTACCAAGGTGTATATATATATATATATATATATATATATATATATATATATATATATATATATATATATATATTATAGCTAAATTTATAGGAGCCATAGAACCTTTTGGGCACGACCTACATTACAACAAATAATATTAACTTCAAACAAGAGAAAGGAATTACAATAAGGACACACAGCAGTCCCTCTATAGCAGACTTATATCTCACACAGAGAAATCCTTTTGATGAAAAACCGACTGAAAAGTTATAGCAATAAATGGGTATTTAACAGCAATGGACGATATCTGTACGACAAATATACCCAATTTCGAAGAATTTGCGAGACAAATTTACTCCCCTGAATTCAAATTTAGAAAGAGGAAATCATGACAGAGAGAAAGAAAATTTTCTAGACTCGCGTATACGAATTAGAAATGAAAAACTAGTTACATCCACTGTTTACAATAAACAAGGACAATGACCAATTTGATGCAATGATATTTCCTTTAAAGGATAGCTTAATTACAAATAATTTAACGTACCAAGCTTTTCACTCACAAGTAGTCAGATATGCGAGGATATGCTGTACATAGGAAGGATTTAAAGGGAGTAAAATACGTAATGAATATTCTACGCGACAGACAGAGGATTCCATAAAAATAAATTCATCCACAAATTAAAAAAGTTAACGTGGGAAGTGCAAAATATATTAGACAAATTCAACTACATCAAAATAACTGAATTCATTATTAATTTACATATAAGTCATGCATACATCGTACGTGTGTGTGTGTGTGTGTGTGTGTGTGTGTGTGTATACAGAGAGAGTATATGAAGAGATATATAATACAAACTAAATATGGGAACCATATTGGAGTATAAACATAAATAAAACAAATAAAAATAAATTGATAGTTACGTTACGTTACGTTACGTTACGACAATACAAACGTTTCGGAAATAGAAGTCTCCAGTCGAGGTACACAACAAAAGAAAACATGATTAAGAAATGCAAAATGAGGCGGTAATTAGAAATAGATAGGCGAACAATTATACTATACCATAGGTAAAAGTTTTCTAGAAATTGTATTAAAAACTTAAAATAGGATAGGCCATTTTGTATTATGACGTAAATCAATATAATTATTACTGCGCACCTTGCGCAGGTTTACGGGGGCTTCACCTCCAGTACAAGGAAATCACGTGACTGCGCAGTCGTTTTAGTATGTTTGCGCAATAACCATTTTGTATCACGTGATTGTTTTTCAACCACTTGCGCTCATTGATATTATTAACGTCAGAACGAAACATTAATTTGGTCATGGGTAGATTCGTCGTCTGGGGGATTTCGTCGACAGGACGAAACTACCCAATTGATGATCGGAACGAAACTACCCGAGATTCAGGGACGCCTGGGGAATTTCGGATAGTTTCGTCGCCATTCTTTTATATATGGGGTTAAATAATGCAATGAATTCTTGGAATAGATTTGATTCTGCAGATGACAAATTGTTTATAAAAAGTAACGACTTTGGTAAAATTGCAGTTTAGCGCCCAACTGGTGACCCCCATTTTTCATTTTATTTTATTTTTGTTTCTAGTGCAGTCTTGTCTCCTCTTTCCAAATATGGAATCCAAATTTGTCTCAAATAAGTAATAAAAAAGTTACAGCTATTTAAAGTTTACCTAATCACTAGTTGGGTGCTAAACTGCAATTTAACCGGATATGTGGTTGCTGTGCGGCCCCCGGTTCAATGCCAGGTTAGATCAACTGTACACCCTTGACGATTGGTTAGGTTAGTTTTAACGAAAATATCACGACTTAATTAACCAATCATCAACTACCCGAAATCACCCAGGCGTCCCTGAATCTCGGATAGTTTCGTACCGATCGTCATTTGGGTAGTTTCATCCTGGCGACGAAATTCCTCAGGCGACGAATCTACCATAAACCATCAATTTCCACCTATTGAGCACTAGTAAACTTGAAACGCCAAAGACTTTATGCATGATTCACCGCCATTAAACATCATAATTTTAATTGTAAATCAATAGGTATATAAAAATAGGTTCATTTAAGTAATTAACCCTTTACCGCATGAATTTCTTGTAGGGTTAAGTTATGAGTGCGTGTATTTGACAGGTTACAAATTCGGCCGTGCAGTAAAGGATTAAATAATATAAAACAGTTAAGTTTAATTGTAAATTTTAGTATAGATTATTTACTATAGATTACCGAGTTATAGATGTGTGATGAAGGGCTTTTAGAACATTTGTTAAAACGAAATGGGAAAACAGAAATCGACATTTTGGAAAGCGCTACAAAAAGCGGATCACAGAGAAAGAAAAACTGGGTTCGAGAAAATTTTTTAGACAATATTGATCGCACTGAGACTTCATCTTTTGATTATTCTGATTAGTTTTTATTTTTAACGAAGGCCGTGGGTAAAGAGGGCCTATTTTTACCATGGAATTGGATTACCTGAAGATCAGGGCCTCCAGCCTTCGTTAGTTAACCTTATAAGGCTAACTAACGAAAATATCACGACTTAACCTAGCCAATCGTCAAGGGCATACAGTTAACCTAACGATTGGTTAGGTTAAGTCGTGATAAAGCTATTATAAGGCTATTATAAGGCTAACTAAGGAAGGCTGGGGGCTCTGATCTTCAGGTGATCCATGGAATCCATTCATTTAACATCAATTTAATTTTCCCTCGGCAAGGAAACTTTCTCGCTGCACTAAGCCATTTAGTAAATTCTATAACGTAAACTAACGTAAACGTAACGTATAGTTTAAAATGTGAACGTAAAAAAGTAAAAGTTGAAACTTTTTATCGTTTCTATTTTCAACAGTAAGTTTGGATCACCTGAATGAAGATCAGGGCCCCCATGTATTCTTGTTTTTTGCTTTACAATACCAAATATAATAATAAATTAAATTAAATGCCCGGTTAGGTCAATTGTACGCCCTTGACGATTGGTTAGGTTAAGTCGTGATATTTTCGTTAGTTTTAACGAAGATATTATTTGGTAATTGAGGATGGGGGCCCTGATCTTCAGGTGATCCGTAAGTTTATTTGAAGTGAATTATTATGACAGTTAACCACACTAACATCTTGTGTAACACCACTGTTTGACATCCTACGTATGAAACTTATAAATGAAAAATGTTAATTTTCGGTCACGTTATCGTCGTTTTCAACACCATTACCACGCACCAGTGGGTCACTGGGGACCACCCCGAAAATCACCTAAAACCCGGTACCAAATATATTAATTTATAGGGATTTTAATTTTTCATTTTAACCATTCCTAGCATGAAAGGAAAATGCTGAAGTTATATATGTTGAGAAGTTCTACGGTAACCATTACAAGAGACGATAGAACTCATGCAAAATGCTATTAGATATTATGAAAAATTATGCACTTCACCAAGAAATCTATAAAGCGACTCGAAAAGAAAGCATTTTGAACATAATTTTGACAAATAACAATGACATGATACTAAGTAAAAAGGTAACGTAAACAAAGTTTTCTGATCATAACCTAATTGATATACAAATAAAATTCGAAAGCAGAAGACCTAAAACTTTTCCTAGAGAAAGAGAAGGAATATTTGAAGGATTAAATATGAATTCAGAGAGAAGTAGCCTGGGCAAGAATAAATGTAGAATTAAAGGAAGTAGATTGGGCTTTGCTTCTTCGCGAAAACCCCCAGAAGAAATACTAATTATAATAGAAAACGAACCTAAACATGATCTAAAACATGATCTGAAAAGTCAAAACAGAAAACGTAGCGAAGTCGATAGAAAAATCAGAACATTATTTAGGCAACGAAAACAAACTGCAAAAAATATCCTCAAGTGTAAAACGGACACAAGGAGACTCAGGCTTGGGAAAAATATGCAAAATAGAAATGACCCAAACACAATCATTCATCCAGAATAAAAATGAAGGGGAAAGCAAGGTAGCAGAAAACAACAAAAAAAAATAACCCAAAATATTTTCACACTTTTGCAAACAGAAAAATGAAATGTAAAGAAACTATTGGTCTGCTAAAAGATGGAGTAAACGAATTCACACAAGTGACAGAAAAGATTAGCGGACTGCTTGAGGAACAATTGAACTACTGTATGTGTTCAGCACCCCTAAACTCAAAATGAAAATAGAAAATCCGGATAAAGGAGGCATAATTAAGGCTCTGTCACAAGCATGAGAAAATTCAGCACATGGGGCATACACATGGAGTGCTTTGTTTCTGAAGAAATGCAAAGAGAGCATAGCCAAGTCACCACATTTACTCTAAAGAAAATCACTCAACACAGGACAAACCCCACTCATTAAAAAATGCGAACATCGGTCCCTTATTCAAAGGAGGTATGCAGAATAACACTAAGAATTATAACCCAGTAGCACTCACCTTTCACTTCATACTGTACTTCGAAAATGCAACTAGAGAGAAAATTGCTTTCTACCAATAAGAACAGAAATTATTAATTCCGAACCAACATGGTACAGTCGTTATTAGACTACCAAGAGAAAATACTGTTAACATTAGTCGAAGTCATTGTGTATATACATAGATGTAATATATGCTGATTTTGCTGAAGCCTTCGATAAGTGTGATCAAAGAATTATAGCACACAAAACTTAGGAAAACAGGAATTAGTGGAAACCCAGGACGATGGATATTTACAGTAATTTTCTGATCCAATGAACGCAACGAGTATTAGTGAATGGAGTTAAATCTGAAGCCTCAGAAGTCATTAGCTATATCGCACAAGGTACAGTATTAGCTCCCTTGCTGTTTATAATAATAATAATAATGATTGCAGACATAGATTCAGATATTATCGTGTCGTATCGTGTTTTGCGGACGACACAAACATATACAACGAAATATCAAATAAAGTTAATATAGAAAAACTGAATTGGCAAATTTAGTGTAAAAATGCCGCAGTCAGACCGTGCAAACATGATTTAACGATCAGCATAAAAGACCTCAAGAGAAATCAAGACAAACACCAAGCTGAAAAACGATAAGAGAGAAATGACCTCCTTAAAACAGCTATCTGTTCTTCTGCTGGAAAGAAAATTTGAAATATGAAGTCATTGTAAGAGAGAGTGTAAAAATGGATTGAACACACTCCGGGGGGGGGGGCACAACAGCTGCGACTGAACTAAATAATATATTACCATTCTCATCATGTATTAAAGGCGTTTTAAAAGGCATACTCTAGAGCACGGTTTCATTTATTTTATTCACGGTGTCGACTAAGGGATTAGAGGTGTTAACTTGGTTATATTTGGACGTTTTGTACCTCTTGTCTGGTATTTGGATTATATATATGAGAGAGAGAGAGAGAGAGAGAGAGAGGCGACAAGCTTAACCTTCGTGAAATGAGGAATCATCGCACGGAACATTTGAAAGGTTTAAAGGTATGTGCCTAAATCCCTAAGTAGCACCAACAGTAAGCCACCATTTTTACCAATTAGGTCGAACTTTGTAAATAAGTTGGATTTTTTGTACGAGTTACTTTTCTGAAGTTAGGTCACGCTAGATTCCGTTAGATTCGGTTAGGTTAGGTTAACTTAGGTTGGCATAACCTAACCTAACCTAACGTAAAATAAATCATAGGGTCTGTAGAGGCTGAGGAAGCATAAGGACGACTTATTTGACTTGGATTTTTTAAAATTAAAATCCTAACGCACGTAAAATTCGTAAAAGAAAGAAAAGCTTTGTATACGGTAATAAAAGCTTTCTCTAAACTTTCTTATAGAACCTCCCCCCACCCCACCCCCCCACCCCACCCCCCACCCTGTGCTTTAACACAAGCAAAAGTCATTAAAAATTTGAAAATATAAAACATATTACCTGTTCGATCTACTGGGTAAATATGGTCACGAACGAAAATTGACGCAGATGTTCGACCAATTTGTGCATTTACAACTATATATACTGTATATATATAAGCATGAGGGTAGAAAATAATTTTCATTCTATAGCTAGGCATTATTGATCTTATCACACTTGGTCTAGGACAATACAAAGAAAAACATTAACACAATCAGGTAATATTTAGAGCTGCTTCTTGGTACCACTAGTTTCGCTCCTTGACTGATTCTGAGTGTGTATCAGCTCAAGGTAAAGGTTGCACATTTTCTTTTGTTTTCTTGCAAATGGCTTTTTTTTATTTTTTTATTCTCGGATCTGAACAATGTGACAATGAAACCCACACTAATAGACGGAGTTTATTTCCACAACACTTTCGATGGCCACTGGCATACAGAAAAATTCGTTTTTATATATCCGCCCCGAAGAGGATGCCAGTGGACATCGAAACTGTTGTGGAAATAAACTCCGTCTGTTAGTGTGGGTTTTAGTGTCACATTTCGACCTCCACGTAAAAGTGAAGTTTGGCATTGATCCAACAAATGTCTACCTCATCGGGCAACCGGAAGTGAGCCTAGCAACGAAGAATCTGCCAATAATCCAAGATTCTTTTGACTAATTTTGAGTCATGGGGGTGGTACGGGGCCCTTGCCGAAGCTATCGAGAGGTACGCAGCCGATAAAAGGTTGGGAACCCTGTCTTAGAGTCCAGTAACTGGTTCCTATTACGTTCCACCACCTGAAGCAGGAACTGCTCTTTGTTCGGCAAGGAAGGGCCTATCTTCTTCATTGGAGATCACTGACAGGGCATTTTTATGGGCAATATCAAAGAAGAGGCTGATCGTATCCCTGAAATCCTGTTCTTCTTTGATAGTGCCCACATAAATGCCCTGACAGTTATCTTCATTGAAGAAGACAGGACCTTCCTTGCCGATCAAGTGAGACGATATACCTTGTTAACCTTGTTACTGTTCCATGCGTTGGTCTTCTTCTTACGAAGGTCAAGCTGGTGGCCCCGCCTTTAGATCTGCCTTGGTGGAGGAGCGAGTCCGTTTACATAACGGAACGATTGTAATCGTATTTGAGGTGTTAAATAAATTGTTAGAGTTGTTGGTAGGGACGTAGACAGGGCGGAGGGGAGCTACGACGGCTTCAGCCTCCCCCGAAAAAATAAAATCATAGGTTTGATATTTTTACGCATTTTTTAAATTATAAGTAGGCCATACCAAGTACCTTCAGCACATGTTTAATTATTGTAATACATTTATGAATGTGTTTTTATTCATTTACACACTTTTATATATATTAGCCCCTCCCGAAAAGAAATTCTGGCTACGCCCCTGTAAATAAGAGTGCATATATATAACGCTTTCGTAATTTCATTTTGAAGTTGTAAAATGGTCATGAAAACCGGCGGACATGATGTAAAATGTTGATATTTAAAAGAGTATTGTCGTTTTCGAAAGTGACTGTCTTTTAATCTTGGCGATATATCAAAGGTGGAAAATGGTTTGCCTAAATATTGTGCTTCGCTGTCGAATTCACCACAACTCGCTGTCGAATTCAACACAACTCGCTGTCGAATTCACCACAACTCGCTGTCGAATTCACCACAACTCGCTGTCGAATTCAACACAACTCGCTGTCGAATTCAACACAACTCGCTGTCGAATTCAACACAACTCGCTGTCGAATTCAACACAACTCGCTGTCGAATTCACCACAACTCGCTGTCGAATTCAACACAACTCGCTGTCGAATTCACCACAACTCGCTGTCGAATTCAACACAACTCGCTGTCGAATTCAACACAACTCGCTGTCGAATTCAACACAACTCGCTGTCGAATTCAACACAACTCGCTGTCGAATTCAACACAACTCGCTGTCGAATTCAACACAACTCGCTGTCGAATTCAACACAACTCGCTGTCGAATTCAACACAACTCGCTGTCGAATTCACCACAACTCGCTGTCGAATTCAACACAACTCGCTGTCGAATTCAACACAACTCGCTGTCGAATTCAACACAACTCGCTGTCGAATTCACCACAACTCGCTGTCGAATTCAACACAACTCGCTGTCGAATTCAACACAACTCGCTGTCGAATTCAACACAACTCGCTGTCGAATTCAACACAACTCGCTGTCGAATTCAACACAACTCGCTGTCGAATTCAACACAACTTTGTTGTCAAAAAATGGTGATATTTTGTCAATTTGTTGTATATTTTATTCCATTTCACTCGCAAAACATTGTATTCTAAATTCCTGAAGAATATTTACCTGCCATTCAAATTCATTTGAATGGCAGAGAGAGACCAACCAACGCACGGAACGCACCAAGAGAGATCAACGCACGAGTGAAGAGAGACTAACGTACTGACCCGCAACGAGGTTAACGAGGTAATAAAACTCGGTTTTCATTCAAATAAATAAGATTTATTCAATTTCCTGCATTCTTTTATTAGTTAAATTTATATTAAGATCTATCTTTCATCTACTCAACCGGTCAACTCTGGAACACTCTTCTTCAATCCATCTTTCCCCCTGTCTGTGACCTCCAATCTTTCAAACGCAGAGTATCCAGGCATCTCCAAAACTCTCTTCTTCTTCTATATGGGGGTGGGGGCGCTTTTGCGGGCATTCGGCCTTGGCCCCCCTTTCCTGCATAAAACAAAATGGTATCATTCTTGCAGGCTGAAATCCAGAAAAATAGTCACTGTACAGTCACTGAATGCCGTTTCTATAATATATATATATATAAATACCATGAATTACAGTCATAAACGAAATGAAATTTACTGAGTCGTCCTTTTACGTCTTTGTCATGTCATTAAACAGTCAAATTTAATGAAAATTTCAAAAGTAACTTTCAAAAATCTGTTCAAAATTTTTTTTCTTTTTCTTTTTTTTTTTCAGCTCACATTGAATTTCAGATTTTGAAACCAGATTTAACTTGGAAACACTTTTCACCATTTCTAAATGGGATTTTATCCTTATTATCTTTTGTAATCACATATTCATGAATTTCCCCGAGCAAAATCCTCATTTCTTTTTTTTTCTTTTTTTTTTTTCATAAAAGAATTACGCTAAAATATTATTATTATTATTATTTCATTTTTCTTTTCAGTTGAGATTTTGCCTTTACGCGAACAAATGGAATAATTTCATTGCCTACTTTTCCATCACCTTTATTGCACTTTTCCTTCCAGATATTTTCATAACCAAATATATAAAGTCGGTGGGCAAAGTTTTGCACCCCCAAAAAATCATAAAATGCATAAATCCCATTTGTTTACTGAATTTTACAATGTGCTCAGTTCCCATGGCAACTGAAAACCATTCGCGAAAGAAATATTTGTTTTCTCTTTTTTTTTTACTTTTCTTTTGCGATACACTGGTGAGTTTGGCTTTTGTGTATGACGTATAAAGCAATAGTACCAACCCTAAATCTAGAATTCAGTAATGTGAGATACTTCAGCTGTAAGAATTTATAGATATGTATAATTTTTTAATGTATAAAGCCAGGACAAATTTAACCATCATCATACCATAATTCACCGCATGTCCGCCTCTTTTTTCAGGTTCAAACGGCTGAACCAATTTTCATAAAACTTGGAAACAACCCCGTCTGGGATCCCTAGAGTGTTATTAGCAATTTATTTTTTTCAGATCGGGTGTCCCTCCCAAAAACAGTTATCAAGAATCTTAGGGATTGAACATGGCAAAATAAGGAAGCCATCACTCGGAAGAATTACCTACTTAAGACATGGATAAGCTATTTATGCTTCTTAATTTTAAATATACCGATACATTTATCATATAATGTATTTCAGTATTATTAAAACACCAATTTCTAAAAAAAAAAGGTCTACATACAGGACTTTCAGATGATGCTCATAAAGAATGGAAAGGAATGCTTTTCTATTTGGCCTTGTTCATATGACAACTGGAAACCACTATAATATGTATACCTCTCAGAAATAAATATGGTAATCATATAATGCGAATTGGTATTCAGAAAAAAATATAGGGTATGTATAAAGTAACGCAAGTGAAAAGACAAATCCGATTTGAATTATATTAACGCAAGTGAACATGGACAAGTAATATTTATTATATGTACTTCATAACAACTGTATATTCGATACGAATATTTACATGTACTTTATAACAACTGTATATTCGATACGAATATATTACATGTATTTTATAACAACTGTATATTCGATACAAAGTACATGTAATAAATATTACTTGTCCATGTTTACTTGCGTTAATATAATTCAAATCGGATTTCTCTCTCCACTTGCGTTACTTTATACACACCCGGTAGTTTACTGCAACTAGTAGGATTTCTTTATCTTTATGCTATTCCAACATTTTCGATGTATAGTGTAGCTAAATGTACATTTTCATATTAATATCATACGTAACGTTTTGAAATAGAGACTAAATATCAGGGCCAGCTTTAGGTTAGATTGTGGCCTGTGCAAACTTTGTCTTCGGCGCCCCCTGTCCCTATTTTAACAAAATGCTCATATAAAAAAAGCTTTATTTTATACCTAACGAAAACAAATTATGCCTTTGCAGCAGCAAAATCTGATATACCATGCGACAGGTCTATTTTGCCAGCCACATCATTCTTAATTGAAAGGCTAACTAGCGAAGAAACCCTGTCGTCTCCCATAATCGATCGCAGCTAAGAATTTAACAGCTTCAACTTTGAGAAGCTCCGCTCGTCACTTGTCACTGAGACAGGCAAGGTTACTAATATTCTGATTGATACCCATGTATTGGGAAAGTTGTCACACAGATAATTATTATTTAAAATGAATTACAGTATTTCGTGACGAGTACTGCAGTCATTAGGCAGCAAACTTGTGAGATAGCCTAGTTCTTCGCCAAGGTCGGAACCGTTAATGTCACAGCTTTCTCCGCCTTTCAATGCGTGATGAAGAGCCATACAGTTCTTTAATAAAGTTTTCTTGCCAGGGAGTTGTTTCAGATCATAAAAAAAAACCAAAAGGTCCACATGTTGTTACATCTCTTTAAACCGTTCTTCTTTTGACAATCTCGCGGTATCTACAAGCTAGTAGAAGAAGTCAACTTTGACTTGGTGTCCGAGTTCGTAGTAATAGCACTGGTGTGTCAGTGGACTGATAACAGCGATGACAAAATATAAAGTAACAATTGACTGACTTGTAAACTTAAACACAGTTTGAAAATGTTTGGGGGTACAATAGTACAGGAATTTGGGGGTAGAGTATTATGTAAGGGGATCAATCTTTTAAGGCACGTTAATGATGTATGGGAAAGTCTGCGTAGAACTCCAGACTATTTTGAAAGTCTCGTAGCATCTATGCGCAGACGTCTCAGCGATGACGTTGAAGTAGCTGGCGGATATACAAAATATGAAAAATTACCGTTACCAATGTCGACTGTATATATATATATATATATATATATATATATTGACATTGTTATACATCCTCCTTACTGCTTCAAACACCGTTGATGTTAAAGTAAAACAGAATAGGAAATCGCATTTCCGAACTTATCGACCCTTCACTTCCCGCTTCCGGAATGCAGGTGAGCGCGAAAGTCATGGAAAAATGAAAAACTTCTGAATAAAGACGCTAGAGAAGACTTGCAATAACATTTTTTTTAGGTTGTCCTTAATTGAGGACGCAAAGTTACACATCCTTTTTACATCTACTGTTTCATGAGTACTTTAAAATGTATCTCTAAAACAGAAAAGATACATATAAATATACTGTAAAAACCATGTTTACAGTTTACATATCAAAACAAGCCAAACACATTTAAAATTTAAAAAAAAAAAGTGTTACTTTAAAACACATTAAATCAGGATTATTATTCTCCTATGTAAACAACAAACATTTAAATTATCTCGAATGTTTGGATTCTACAGTAAATACCTCGTTTGTAAACACTGTTGAGGTATTTAAATGTCAATGCACTGACACTTTTCTTTTGCTTTAAACTCCGTTTTACAAAAACATGTTTATTTTAAATGAATTATTAGAAATTTGATACAGGGCTATATAATAAATAGACCTACATTTAGAAATTTGATGTACTTATTTACTGATTTTTTATTATTTTATACATTTTTTTTTAAATATGCTCTGTTTGCGCATCCCTGCTGGTCTTGTTTAGGTCAGTTCACAGTTTATACGAGGAGGTGCATCCATGGATGATTAGTTTTTAAAAGTTAATTTAAAACAGGGTTTATTGTGGGCAAAAAGAGTTGAAACAACTATGATTTGCCTCAAATTTTCAATTTGATATGTCCCTGAACCAAACATTACGTTATGTTGAAATTACAGTGGCGCTCATAAGTATTCGTACAGAGAAATATTTCAGTTATATTCGTCCTTATCTTTTGAATCATGCATAGGATAATTATAAGAAGTTTACCGTTCGTTTGGGAAAATTTAACAAATAGAAAAATTAATTCAACTCACACATATAATGTAGACCATCAAAGAATTTGAAGAAAATAAAAAAAGTTAAAATGCAAAAGTTTTCGTATATTTATTCTCAAAATTATTTCGTATTTTATATATATTCTCGCGCTATATATTCTCGGGTAAAATAAAAATCAGTTATACACGCTCCTTGTAATTTCTCTTCAAAGAAGGCATTTCCCATGGGTACCACTTTGTGAATTTTGAGCTACAGGAAACTGATTCGTACTGGGTTCTCAATATTTCAGATATTTCCTTTAAATCGTCGGTTAGCTTATTATTTCCTTTCCTTAAGGTCTTGATAGTGGCACGCATTCTTGTTTACCATAGCTATAGATGTATTTTGGGTTTTCCTTTCTTATTTCTACCGCAATTTTCTTTTCCCTCTCTGCATGACCATTAATTATGGTTTGTATTTCCTTATCGATACTCTCCAGTTTTTCCTGCATTATTTTTCCTAGTATTATTGTCTGTGCAAGTAATTAAGTTCGCAGCTACTCTCTTTCTTTTGCGGAATATTGTTCGCTTTTACCTCTCGAAGTAATTCCTCTTCCCTTTTCGCTGTGCTTTCGGGACATATTTTTCAAAAAAAAATTCTTCCAACGTTGTTAGCATTTATTCGGTTGTTTTATGACCTAAAACTGTTTTTCACTATTTGGGCAATGTGGGACCTCATTTTTTCCCAATTTATCGTCTTGGAGTTTAGGTTAAAATCTAAAATTTGTTTCTTTCTTCAGGATGAGTATTTTCTTTCAAGGTTGTACCATATCAGTTGATATTTCGATTATGTTGTGTTCTGAGATAATTGTTGGAGTTATTTTTATATCACCAGTCAGGCTGTGATGTTACTAATGTTTGTGAATACCAGATCCAGGCAGTTATCTTTTGTGTCAATTTAAATTAATTTGTTAGAGCTATCAACATTTTTGCTTGTTCCTGATTTTCTCTTGTGCGTCCCCTTGTTGTGGATATATATATATATATATATATATATATATATATATATATATATATATATAATAATATATATATTATATATATATATATATTCCACCCTTTTGTATTTCATAAATGGGAAATTAAAATCTCCGCAGAGTATTATATTGGAGGATGGGGAGTGTAAGGACTTTTATGGTTTCTGATATCAGTAATGGTATCAGATAAGTTTGCAGTTGAAACGTACAGTATACAATATATTATATATACATATATGTATACAGTATGTATATAAGCAGAAACAGTATATGTATTGAAGTATTCATACTGGAACCAATGCGAAAGAGGATATAATCAAAACACACTCAGTTTATCTTAACGTCTTATAGGCGAGCGGGTAACGTGGCGACTCGCAAAATTCGAATCTTCAGTGGCATTGGTTCGAATCTCACCGAGGTAAGGTAAATTCGTTTCTGATATATTTAATCTTAAAACTTAAGTTGCTGTTAGTATGTTGTTCCTAGTTAACATAAAATTGATATACATATGATTACACTTGGTTTATGAAAATAAACGGAAATGGTATTTAATTGACATTTCTTCCAATAGATGGCGCCATCTACTTCGATTTTCAAAGTATTAATTCCCAGAAAAGTATTTGATCAAACATCAAAATTTTATGAAAATACTGTCATCACCCGAGGGCACTTGTTCGATGGAAGAATTTCCCACATCTTGTTGAAAATTCTAGTCTCGGTGTACATGTCAAAATCAACTGTCGCTAAATATTTTTTGTTTTTTAACTTTGAATTTTTAACACCAAATGTTTTTTGTGTTATTCTTGTCTTGTTGTTTTTAAGGTTTATTATTATGCACACGTTAAAGATTTGCTTTTTTTGCAGGACGCATTTTTCAGTCTCAATTCGTTTTCTTTGATTTGACGACTATGGTAAGGGCCAACTATTATAAAGTGTTTTATAACTTTAGGCAGTTTGTTTCACTAATAAAATTTTTTTCTCTTAAAACTTTTATTTTTAAAAGCGGTAAAAGTAATTGTTCTTAACAATGATGTGGAATTATATCTTCTAAATTTGTTTCTGATTACCTGATGCAGTTAATATAGACGAACACCGTCATTACTTTCATTAAGTTTGGGAGCCCTGCTCGTTTTCTAATTTTCGTCATCATTTCTCTTATTGTATCTAGGGAATCTATATAACCTGCATCCATTTTCGGGGAATTTTTACAATTCATCGTTCTACTTTTCATTTTTCTCATTCAAATCAATACATGTTTCAGATTCCAGGATCCCTTACAAGGATCAGCTGATCCCACAGCCACTCAAAAACTTCAGTGTCAGTGTCGTTTCTATCTTATATAAGGTTTCCATAGCCAAACACTTCTTCAAGTACGCTGTGAATTAACCTAAGTAAGATCAGCGTGTATATGTTACAGGGAATCTGTGTAACTAGGGATTTCATGAAGTCCCTAAAATGTTCAGGGATTTCATGTAAGGTTAAGTCGTGATATTTTCGTTAGTTTTAACGAAATATCACGCTTTAACCTAACCAATCAAGGGCGTACAGTTGACCTAACAAAGCATTCAATTAACTGGGTATTCAGTAATTTTCTCGTAGGTTTAACGAAAATATCACGACTTAACCTTACATGAAATCCCTGGACATTTTAGGGATTTCATGAAATCCCTAGTTACACAGATTTCTTGTAATATATACATACCCAGGTAGAGAGATGTCAAACATGCTTCCCAAGCTATTTTAATTCACATTAAAGATATACGTTTTTCACATATGAAATCATATGAGGCGCTCCGGACACCTTAACCTAACCAATCGTCAAGGGCGGACAGTGACCTAGGCATTCAGTTAACCTAACCGGGCATTCACTGTCCAGTTCAATGTGAAGTTCTGCCGTTTCGCAAAATGGCCGACAGCATTACCAGTCATTTTGCAAAATAGCCAATATGCCGGCCTGTTTGCAAAGTGGTCTGGCATTTAATGCCCTTATGCAAAAAGGCGGGTTTTTGTCCCTTTTGCAAAAAGGCCGATCTTTTTGCAAAACGGCCGATTTCGCAAAAAGGCCGTAACATATATATGTCATCGAAATTGTCCTCGCGAGACCTTCCTCTTCAGAAGAGTGAAGATCAAAAGAAAACACTAATTCAATTAATTTTCTTTTGCATTCATAAATAGTGAATGACACGCGCTTGCATGTCTTCTTACCTCCTTTTAAACAATATTTGAAATATAGATTTACTCTTCGGGTTGGGTCCCTTCCCTGTCAAAAATCCTGGAAAGAATAAGAGAACCCATGACAAGTGGACTTCATTCTTGGAAATCTAATAATATGTTACATTTCCAGGACGTCAGCCATTATTACTCAATGCGACATCGCTCCTGCGATTATACGAGTATAAATTCACGAGGTTTTGACGCTCCACAAAATACGTCTGAGGAACGACTTCTATTTCACGGTCATCGTTATTAAGCCGATCTCCTCTCCTGTCTCAAGTATACATCCCTGAATGCTCGATATTGGTTTAAGTCAGCAGCAGGCATCATGCGCGTCATCTTCTTTGATATGTAGTTTCCTAGAGGATTGTTCTTTGTAAAATGATGATTCCCCTTAACAGAATTTCAATTGGCATTTGCATAAGCACCATGCCAACCATTTCAGAATGGAAAAAATTTCTTTCTGATATGGTGTGAATGAAATATACAAATTAAATTTCTTTCGACTGAACTTGAAACCTAATTCCAAAAAAATTCTGGTTTCATTTGATTTCATTTTATAATTATTCTTACCCTCAGTTTTCATTTAAAATTTGTCCTCACTTGTTACATGTAGCTCCAGAAAAATTATGGCTGAAAGAAAATCAAATATATAAAAAAAAAGTCCCAAAATTACTAATTAGTAATTTCAGCGGGCATTTTTTTAAATTATGTATTTTTGCTTATACCTCGTTACCTCGTTTGGGTTCCGTCCGTTGGTCTTTCTTCACACGAAGGTGAAGCTGGTGGCCCCGCCTCTAAGTCCTGGCTTGGTGGAAGAGCGAGTTGCTCTCTTGCGCTCTCCACCGCACATAGCCAGGACCCGGCTCATCTGGTACCGTCCTGAGCCAGGCATCTAGTTCTCCTTGAAGACCAACTTTGACCCCTGTAATATATATATATATTATATATATATATATATATATATATGGGGGGTTGTATCCGAAGAAATCCCTAGTAAATAGTTTTTCTTTATTTCTTTACAACAGGTCACCTAATCTAACTTGATAAATTCGCTGTACAACAGGGTGTACCAAACAAGATTGGACTTAAGGAGTTGGCGTAAGCTTACTAAATTAAAGAAATTCAAATTCCTCATTAATGAAAGAAATAAAAGACCAATTTTTTTTGAAGACAGAATTACATCTTTAATAAGAACTGTCAAATATTGGGGGGGGGGGGGGTAAGTGAGTAAGAGAATTTGCATAAGAATGGTTCGCTTTTAAATTTGTTTCTACAGGGTGTTCAAAAAGAAACGTGACACGAAATAGAAAAGAAAAAGGCTAGGTTACAATGATATAGTAGGCATTCTCCAATGGGTTGCGTTTCTTTTCGAACACCCTGTATATTATTTCAAATGTCGATTCTTTCGTAGGGGAGGGTCTCCTTCATGTTTGAAGTTGGGTTTTGTGGAATAATAGTTATTATGTCTTAGGTTCACTAACTTATTTGGTTGGTTGATTGAATTTCCATGATCAACACAGGAGTTTCCTTGTAGAATATTTTATGAATATGTTGACAAATAATCAACGTGTGCACGTCATTAAATGAAGGATGCTCACTTTTGGGCTCATCAGGTGGAGTTCACAAAAAAGGTGGCGCCGAAGATGATGATAAAGTTCATGGTTATGGTAACGTCACCGACCAACAGCAGGGTGACCGAAAAGAACATATTACTGAGTACCTAAGTTAAGTGTATCTTATATAGCCTCTCATAAACTCAGAACTACGTGTAAGCTAACAGTTTTAGTCGGGACTCGGGAACAGTTTAGCCATTAAGTGTCGAGTACCGAGTATCACCGTCATTTCATGATTAAAATTAAAAACTTACTATAGAGTCTCACTGAGTACCAAACAGGCTAGGCCTATACATGACTACTGTATAATTACACAAATAAGTCACTGATGAAATGCACAAAGAAATACAATAAATTTAGAATTTTACTTTTAAATTTACATAAAAGAAAAATGGGATCACCTGAAGATCCGTCACCCCAGCCTTTTTTAGTTAGCTTTATAAGGCTAACTAACTAAAATATTACGACCTAACCTAACCAATCGTCAAGGTGTACAGTTGACCTAACGATTGGTTAGGTTAGGTAGTGATATTTTCGTTAGTTAGACTTATAAAGCTAACTAAAAAAGGCTGGGTTGACGGATCTTCAGGTGATCCGAAAAATGTATGTTAGCTACGTTAAGTTACGTTACATAATAATATCATAGCCAGGGAATAGGCAGAAAAGTTTCCTTGGCTCAGGAGAACGAAATGATTGACTTTAAATATTTAATTTCATGATGGGAGGTCCCCTTTACCCACGGCCTGATTTAAAACTTAAGTAGTCTCAAAGTGAGTGGAAGAAGGATTACCCGCGAATGGCGAAATCGAGTTTGCTCTTCGAATGAATGAATCAAGGAATTGAAGAATAATCTTTTCTAGATCTGCGTCGCTCCTATTTTACGTAATTGGGTGGAGCTATTTTTATCAGTGTCTTTCGTTATTGGCACTTGTTAATATACATTTGTGTTAAGCTGCACAAATTTTGCGCTTAAATCTAGATTTCCATTAATAAAGTCAAAATTATGACTGCTTCAGTTAACCTTTGGTTTGCTTCAGTCCCAATTGTTCATTCTGACGAAGGTCAAGCTTTTCACTCCACCTTAGACCTACAGTTTAACGTGGAATCCGAACCATGCCCCACCACCAGCCCAGCGTCTAGACCACCCAGAGTACCCATTTATCTACCAACCACTTTCTTTATTGTGTGGAAGGATGAACAGCTGGGTTTTGCTGCACGCCGGCTGCCGTCACCGGGTCTCGATCCCGTGGCCGATGGATTCGTAGTCAGCGACGCTAACCACTACACCACCGAGGCACTATCGAAGTAAAAAAAAAATCTTAATTTGCTTCCGCTCGAAATGTTCATTTGGACGCAGGTCAAGTTTGTTGCACCACCTTAGACCTACAGCTTAACGTGGAACCCGAACCACAACTAATCAAGGAACTCAGAAATACAGTAATTCTTAATAAGAATATTTGAGCATACATGAGTAAGATAGGCCCATCAGAGTAAAAATATTTTTTACTCGCTTGTAAAATACATACGATATACACATGGCCTTGTGTGTATATATACACCTAGAGTTATCGTAGGTTATCTCTCACTTTTTAGCTTCACTGGTCGCCATTCGTTTGTCCTTTTATTTAATAGAACGCAGTTTTTTGCGTAGCACTTTCTTTTTTCTGAATTGCGAGCGTGTCTTTTAATATCTAGCGCTCTTTTCAAAAGTTTTCTATTATATGGAGCGAGATAGTCATTCAAATAAATGTCGAGTCTTTGCGCAATGCACACACCTCTATTAAGGTCTCTTTTAGTACCTGGTCGAGGATTTTAAACCTGATAAGCCTAACACTTTTCGGCTTTCCGAACCAAGACACCGTCACTTATGGTGTGAACCGCCACAATCATTAGTTCCTCACGAATTGTTTTCGTAACTACATTTCTGCATTGCAAAACCTATGTAGTAGGTGAAATTTCGCGAGTAGGTGAAATTCCGCAGCCAGCGGTGACGCACGTATCCCGGTGTTTCTCCTGTAGCAAGTATTCATTTTTTACTATTCTTTCTGCGATATTCTCTTCCAGTGTCTACATCCTAGCTTCGAACTCGTCCATTTTCTTTCCACCACATTACCAGGGAGTACTCCTTTATTGTCGCGTTTACATTAGAATCCTAAAGTTATTAAATTTTTTTTGTTAATCTACTTGTTAGCAAATAAATTATAAATTTTAGTTTTATAATTAATTCTTTTTATTAACTAATTTTAGTTGAAAAGAACATTTAGAATTTAGGTATCGTCCGTTTTAAAATTGTAGATTTGGCAACATTGGAGAGAGTTCTGGACAAGAAAAAAAGGTTGCCAGATATCTACTGTAGACATTAAGGCAATTTATAAAGTATTAAAGATTTAAAGTTCAATGTCTTAATTGGTACTTTCCTGTTATCCCGGACCCCAGACCTTTTGCCAGATTCGGACGCCACTTGCCAGATTGCCAAATTTCTTTGCCATTTTTTTTTTTAAATGTTAACTAACTTAACCAAACCAAACCTAACCTAACCAGGAGTTACGTTAGGTTAGTTACTTAACATTAAAAAAAAAATTGGCAGTGAAATTTGGCAATGTTAAGTAACTAACCTAACCTAACTCCTGGTTAGGTTAAGTTAGTTAACATTAAAAAAAAATTGGCAATGAAATTTGGCAACTGGCAAGTGGCGTACGAATCTGGCAAAAAGTCTGGGGTCCGAGATAAAAGGAAAGTACCAATTAAGGTATTGAATAACAGGAAATAACGGAATAACAGGAAAGTACCAAATAAATTTTTAATTAACTTGAAGTACTTTTACAAACATCGTAACTTAAACTTTCGTCAAGCGAAATTCCTTTATCTTAATTTAAGAAAGAAGTGTACGAATTCTTCATAAAATGCACAGAATTCAATTAATTATTGGCGAGTTTCCTTCAAAGTACTTTTGACAACCTCTCTACATTGTAACCATCAATAACTCTTCAGCATAACAATACCGTATACAACAAAGTCTCTATTTATGCAACATTTTTTTTTTACTTCAAGAAAAGTGTTGGAGGAGCAGCTCACAAACAAAAGACCACTTTAAAAGCCAAAAAAATAACTGCTCAGATTCCTTCTCAATGTGCTTTATTACTAAAAGGAAAAGAGTAATTATTCGGTATAAGAATTCCTTTCATGGTAAATTGACTCGAAATTAATTTTACTTCAAAGGAAAGACTCAAAAATGAAAAAAAAAGCAAAAAAGGCAACCCAAATGCAATTTAAATTTGGTTAAGTGTCTATATACGGACGCTGAATGCGGCTCAGTAAAAATACTTTTAACTTAAAGCAAAATGTATGTAAACGTATCGCTATATTAAATTATTGGAGACCTTTATTTAGACTATTTATGAGATCATTTTATGCTTATATTCAATTGCTGCAAAGAATTTAAGAATAGCTTCCAATTTAGATTCCGTGAATACATTATTGGAGATATAATTCCTTCTCAGCCTAGATGAAATATCATAATTCCGATACACCATCCATTTCTCTTAAGTTTTTTTTCTTAGAAATGAATGTAAACGAATGTATGTCACAAGAAATGAACTTTCTGCGTTTTTAATAACAATAAAGTAATTCTAAAATTGAATTACTTTTTACTACAGGAACATCTATTCTGTGCATAAATACTCTTTCGCATTTGATTTTGTCTCACAAATTCATTTCTAAACAATTATTTCAGATATGATAATTCTCATTAAGACCAAATTTACATAATAAAAAGCTAAAAGCAAATAATGTTAAAAAAATATTTCTCTCCTATTTACTTAATATATAAGTATGATATTTTAACTTTATGATCAAATTCTTTGCAGAGTTGATAAGCTTAGTGAGCAAATTTCATTCGGGGGGACGAAATGAGTTTACAAATTAGACTAACTTAAATAAAGTATAAAAATTGAAAATAAAAATTAAACAACATAAAACATTTTCCAATTTGAGCAGTACGGCTCCGGACCAAAACGTCATTAACCTTCAACTGTGTACCAATAAAGCAGGTAAACGAAATAGTGAATTGTGTATATTTTTAAATGGTTCAAACATATGTTTGGTCTTATCAAATGTTATTAATCATATCGTTTTAATAATTACCGTATATTGGGGCGTATAAGTCGGTATTTTAAGCTTAAAATTATGCCCCTAAAGTAGGGAGTCGACTTATAGGCCCAGTCTAAAACATTAACCTTCCACTTTAGCTTGTATTTAAAGACAGGTCTACCTGTCATAGGTCCTCAGTGCTGCATTAGCTCGCTTTTGGTCATCATCTGAATTGGATCCATATGACGAAGCACTCTCAAATGTATCTCAGGATGTATATAATGAACTTATGATGTCAGATGATGATTATGATCTACAGATCTACAGAAGCTAAGGCTAACAAAGACCCTAAGATCCACTCTAAGGTTAGCCCGAGAGAAAGGAAAGAGTAGTGGGTTAAGAGAAGAGAATAAGGGGTTAATTAAGTAGCAACACCTATCACTCGTGGGTTAACATTCATTCAGAAAAAGAGAAAAAAGCCTCACCATCATCATCCGCCGGCCACTGCCGACAAGTCGGAAAAATAGTCAAAGAGAATAGGAAAGGGGTGAAAGATGAAAAGAAGTAAAATAAGAACGCTTACAAACCATGCAAACACAGTCTTAACTCACTGTCATACCATGCAAACTACAGACATGCAAGAAAAGAGAGTTACAGACATGCAAAGGAAGGAGAGGATAAGAAAAAAGGAAAAAAAAGTAAGTAAAGTTAACAAAAAGTGGGTTAGTTTACGCTACGAGCTACATCTACGTTCGTGTGTGTTAGTCTAATTTTTTTTTTTTTTTAATAATTTTATTGCTGGCATCACGCTGGCATGTCACAAGCTGGCATTAATCGTCAACAGACTCATCCTCGACCACCACCCCCAGAGCTCCTGTTGCTGATTGTTTTTTTTTATTTTAAACAATGTTAATATTTTTAAAATGTCTGTCAAGACGGTTCTTAAACACATTAACGCTGGTAGAGTTCACGACGGGCGCGGGAAGATTATTCCATTTATCAATTACTTTAAACGTAACGAAGTTTTTAGCGATATTGGTAATGAAACGTCTGCCACGCAACTTAAATCCGTTATTACCAGTATTACTATTATCGAAAGTGAAGAATTTGTCAAAATTTACGTTATCGATGTTATTAACGATTTTGAAAACTTCAATAAGCTCCCCCCTTAATCTCCTAGTTTCGAGTGAATACAGGTCTAACTCTTTAATCCTATCTTCATAAGGCTTATTGCGCAATAACGGAATTAGTTTCGAGGCACGACGCTGAACCCTTTCTAACCTATCAATATCCTCACGCAAGTACGGGCACCAAAACTGAACGGCATATTCTAAATGAGGCCTGACTAGGGACTTGTAAAGGGGCAATATAATATCCTTCGATTTAAATTCGAAATTACACACTATGAAGCCTAACATCCTATTAGCTTTTGCGCAAGACTGCAGGCACTGGTTCCTAACCTTTAAATCCTTAGATTTAAGATGATTATGAAGGATTTGATAACTAATTTTTATAAGGTTTTTACAAATTTTTACTTTTTTTTATGTTGGCAAGTTGGTGATCGACTTAAACACCCAGAATAGGCTAAAATCTAAATCTGAAATTGAAAGTTAGGGGATCGACTAATCTGGACCGTAGATTTATACGCCCCAATATACGATAAGTTTAAGTGTGCCAACGAAGCAAGAGAACTCTAGTGTGGCTCTGGCATGCATTTAAAAATTCTTAATTTTCGCTGTTCCCACGCTAAAACTACTCGTTTCTTTACGTAGGTCTCTGAAAAGATGTTTTCCATTATTATATTTTATGTCGATTGATACCCACTACAATTTTTAATGAATTCTTTCCAATAGGTTAGGCCCTCTCCAAAGCTAATTTCTCAAAGTTAGGCCCGGTACTTTTGTCAACCCGCTTTCTTGGCATGCAGTTGATAATTGATAAAGAAATTGGTCCGGATCCATATATTCATCCGTTAAGTTTGTTTTCAAATTTGATGATAAGAGTTATATGAAAAACTTATCAATCTATAGTGGTTGCCTATTGTACAAGCGATCTGTCAAAAATTTCCGACACAGCTGATGACAAAATTAATGAAAAGCATCAAGCTTTTGCTTATCGCGTAGGTCTCAGTTTTCGGTTTTAAGTAAAACCTGCATTTGTGGTATAAATTAACCTACATACTTTCTGTTCTGTTGATTTCGACTTACCAGTTAGGCTTCAGGATCCTTCGTTGTCATCAATAGCATAATGCCTATTTTAGAGTTTATTGATGTTGAAGGCTACAAGCAAATCGGGAGCTATTGAAGAATAGGGACCCCAGCCTTCTTTAGTTAGCTTTATAAGGCTAACTAACAAAAATATCATGACCTAACCTAACCAATCGTCAAGGGCGTACAGTTAACCTAACGATTCGTTAGGTTAGGTCGTGATATTTTCGTTAATTAGCCTTATAAGCCTAACTAAAGAAGGCTGGAGTCCCTATTCTTCAATAGCTCCGCAAATCGTGTCTGTTCTTTTAGTTATTCAATGTAGGCCAGTCATTGTGCCTAATTGTTTTGTAGTATAGCCTAGGTCTACCTTTTAATAATAGTTAAGGGCACTTTGTTACAACACTTTGCGAAAGCTAAACAGTAACACAACTTTTCTTGTCTTGAGCGTTATGTGAACCTAGAAGCACTGAGTCCGTCAAGCGTTTCTCTTTATGGTTTTGTTGATATAATCGTGTGAAAATTTTGATATCTTTTTAAACGAATTTTCTTTTTTTTTTTCTTATTTCACTGTTTTTGGTGACGTTGGTCCAGTGTTAAATTTTATGTATCTATTTACATATTCTTTCGCCATCTTGAAATAATTTTGGTGATGTCAGCGATGGAAAGTTTGGTATGAAAAGTTACATTTTCTTACATCCTATTTGTTGTCAATGTAGGCCTCACGGCCTAGTCTTTGTGATATTAAGCCCAACCTACATAATCTTTTGCTTTTGTATTTTTCCATAGGCAATTTACTCATCGCCAATAGGCTCTACCCGAAAGCCGAGGCAATTTATACAGTAGTTACACAACATAACACAAATTATTATTTTGTATTGAAATATGACTTACAAATTAAGCTGTACGATAGGCTTGTTTACTTTTTTCATAAGTTACGTAAAGTTGTAGAGCACCAAATTGAAATTCGTTGTTGTATGGCTGCAACTCTAAATGGACGTAAATTTAACACACTAAAAATTAATTTCTTGATAGTGAGTATTACGATAATATAAATAATATTAGTCCTGCATCAAAGAGAAATAAGTATGAATCCCAGCATGCTTTTAAAGGAAACTGTGGAAGATGGTGAAATCTGTGGAAAAAACTACTTTAATTTTCATTCATTTCGGAACTAAGTAAGTTTTTCTCTTAAGCTTAATTCCAACCAAAATTACCAAATTCTTTAGGGATGTAACTTAAATTTCATTACCTGAATTAAATTAATCATGAGAGGCGCTTTTGCAAATTTCCAAAATGAAACGACGGACTCTTTACAAAAAATAATTCTTTTTCTGCCGTCAGATACATACAAGGTGTCCCAGAAATTTTGTTTCGACACCCTGTGTGTATATATATATAATATATATATATATATATATATATATATCTAATATACTATTTCAGAAATGAAGCCTTATAATATATATATATATATAATATATATATATATATATGTAACAGTTTTTTTTGCGCATACCTACAGGTCGCTACAATTGATTGGTGCAGAACAATGCGGTTTTCACCATTCGATGCGTCTTTTTATTGTGCAGTACCCATGCTAAAAAAAAATTCCCTATACATAATTCCTTCCCCCCCCCTTCTTAGGGGTACAGTTCTTCCCATGCCTGTACACGCATTTTTTTAATTTTTCAATTTTAATCATAATTTTGGCACAAAATAAGTCAATATTTACTAAACATTTAATATCATTCGATTCACAAAAGATTTATTTATCGATTCAATTTAAAAAAAGTATATATTTTCAAAATTCATAAAGAACTTTTTGCAAAAAACTAAAAACAAACATGCATTTTTTAAATTCAATGATTTTTATACAAAATATTTTGATATTTGTTATAATTTTAACATTTTTCGATTCACAAAAGATTTCTTTATCGATTCAATACAAAAAATTACATAATTAAAACGGGCAATTTAAATAAACACGAGTTTAAAGTTAAACGAGCCACACTCGAAATTATTTACCGTGACTTTTGTGCGTTTTATTACTGTGGCTTTTGTACAAATAATTTTACGTATACACAAACAATTTGATAGGATATTGATTTAGCATTCTATTTTTTAGTTGTCATAGAAATACGTTAATTAAGTTATCTGATTAGATGCGCTTTTATAGTTGAAGATCATTTTTAGAAAATTATTTATTTTCCCCACTTTAAAATATTACAAAATTTCTATTAGGTATCCTAATATCATTATGCCTGTCGCTGTAAGTAAGAAAATAGCAATTATTTTTCATTTCATGAAAATTTCGGATCCCCTAGGCCTACAAAACCAATTTTCCCCTTTTCTTTATCAAAAATTGTTGATTTTCGGGTCTTTCGGTTATAAATTTGTACCAGTCTATTGTTTATCTATAATAATAATAATAATAATAAAAAGACGTGTGTGTGTGTGTGTGTGTGTGTGTGTGTGTGTGTGTGTTCCAGCCATCAGCCATAACTCCAAAATGGAAGCAGTTACAAACATGAAACTTCACACACATATTGATTAGGTCCCGGTTGTGCACGTGGGTGTTAATAAATTAAATAATTAATTTTAAAAAATTAAATGACGTCATCAAGATCATTACGAAACCTATGGTAAAATGATTGAATACCCGGTTAGGTTCATTGAATGCCAGGTTAGGTCATCTGTACGCCCTTGACGATTGGTTAGGTTAAGTCGTGATATTTTCGTTGGCTTTAACGAAAATATCATGACTTAACCTAACCAATCGTCAAGGGTGTGCAATTAACCTAACCGGGCATTCAATTAACGTACCCTGACATTCAATTAATCTAATCGGGCATTCAATTAATCTAATCGGGCATTCAGTTGACCTAACCGGCCATTTAATTAACCTAATCGGACATTCAGTTGGCCTAACTGGGCATTCAATTAACCTAACCGGGCATTCAGTTTACCTAACCGGGCATATATATATATATATAGCGTTCAACATCCACCCCGGCAACGCCGGGTCGCTCCGCTAGTTGGAACTATTGCGCGTGGGTTCAAAATTATTCAGGATGATCCAGAAACACAAGAAGGGCCTTTCAATTTCATGCACAATGTTATGTGGCTTGCTCGTAACCCTTTGTCTAAATTTTCGTTTATTGCAAGGTACTGTAGTACAGCAACAGCGTAATCCTTGGTGTAAGTTTTATTTCACAAGATTAAAATCACACACACAATTGTTCATAGTCCGAATGACTTTTACAGATGTACGCTTACAAAATTTGGTCCAAACATTAAATTTAAATTCCGGACAATGTTTTCAAATTACTTGGATTAAGTCTCAAATTAGTTATACAGAGGAATTATTTTATGGACCACTCAAACGATAAAACTACTTCATTCAAATTTTTTAAACATAACTTACTAACAAAAAAAATACAAAAATTCGGTTTCAACGGGTCCGCGCTAGTACTGAAGTAAGTTTTCGAAGGGAAGACAACAAAAAATGACCTTTCACAGGTTATACGCGAGCTTCACAATTTTTCGGCAACCGAAATCATAAAATAAATAAATAAATATACAGGGTGTTTCATAACATATGGGATGCACTTTCAGGATGGATTCAAGACCTGAAAACAATGAAAAAAGTTTATATAAACACATGCCCGAAATCGCTTTGTTTCCGAGTTACAGGCCGTTGTGTGTTCCAGCAAGTATCCGCCTTACCTTTAAAGAAAGTGCTCAAAATGACCGCCTTGCGCTTGAATACACGCCTGAACACGCCTCGTCATAGACTGCCTGACGCGTTCAAACATTCCAGGTATTGCTCTGATTTTCTGGCATCCTTGTTCTACACGTTGGCGAAGCATTTCAACGTTGTCAATGGGTATCACGTAAACGATGGATTTCAGATGACCCCATAGGTAAAAATCGAGTAGATTCAGTCCGGGGAGCGAGCAGGCCATGCGATGGGTCCTCCACGGCTTATCCATTTATCAGGGAAATGGTCATCCAAATAGTCTCTGGCTAATCGACTAAAATGAGGCGGAGCGCCGTCATGCATAAACCACATACGACGTCGGACACCAAGAGGAACTTCATCTAGTAAATCGCTTAAATCATTCCTTAAAAAATTGGAATAGAATTCTCCTGTTAATCTTCCAGGCAAAAAAAAGGGCCGATTAAGTTGTCGGCAATAAGTCCTGCCCATACATTGATACTAAATTGTTGTTGGTGCCTTTGACTGGATGATGGCATGCGGATTCTCTTCGGCCCAGTGATGAGAGTTGTGAAAATTGATCACGCCATTTCTTGTGAAGACAGCCTCATCAGAAAACAACACGGAGGATAGAAAAAGAGGATCGCGAGCACAGTGTTGAAGGAATCAAGTACAAAAAGCCTCTCGTGGTGAGAAATCAGCTTCAGTAAGGCCTTGTACTCTCTGAATGTGATATGGGTAAAGCTGTTGTTCCCGTAAAATTCTCCACATAATTGTGTATCTTACACCCTCTCCTGCTGCTATCCTTCCGATGCTGACACCAGGATATTCCTCCACGTGATTCAGGACCCGCTCCTCCAACTCAACAGTTCTGGCGCTGATTGGTCTACCACCATCTGAAACTCGCTTGTTGAATGATCCTGTATCACCAAGACGCTCGTCTATTTTCTGAAAGGTCTTCTCATCTGACAGACGGCAATTCGGAAACCTTTCCGCATACAAACGTCTTGCTGCGCCGCATTACACTCGGCAAGTCCATACATGAGATGCATGTCTGCCATTTCTCCGTTTGAATAAACCTCCATTCTCACTTCAAATGCACACTATCACTGAATAGCACAAAATCTTTTAAGTTTTTTTTCATTGGACTGCACTTATTCACGGTAAGAAGTTACGAATACGAACAATGAAACACCGCGATGCACCTCTGACTGACTGATGGCTCTACACTCAACGATATTGAAACATGTCATAGAGTGTACGAAACATTACAATCGGCAAGGCCATATATGAAATAAGTCTCGTACACACTCACAAACATTGTCAGCAAGCAGTGTTTGTAAACAGCTTGCGGAAAGAATTGCTGGAAGTAAGGAATCTCCAGCAACCGACCTGAATAAATTCAAGAACCAGCGGGACAGATTCCTGTGCAAAGTCCCTGACCAGCCATGCGTGGCTGGCTACGCGGGCGGGAGGAGATCAGACAGCAATTCCCTCCTTCACTAAATCCCGCAAATGAGGCGGGATGCTGCAGAGGGGTCGACTGCAGGTCGATCCTGAACTGTCGTTCGAACCCCAAACAAAGTAACACAAAGTATGTGTGTGTGTGTGTGTGTGTGTGTGTGTGTGTGTGTGTATATATATATATATATATATATATATATATATACACACACACACACACACACGAGGGTAATTCAATAAGCATCCGCACTTTTTATTTTCACATCTGATAGATTATAAACACATCACTTCTCAACATACTGTAGTCTCCCTGTTTCTCAATACACTTAGTCCAGCGATCTACAAGCTTCCTAATGCCATCACAAAAGAATGTTTTTGGCTGTGTGCATAGCCAGTCATGCACCGCCTCCTTCAGGTCATCATCGCCTTGGAATCGCTGACCTCTCAAAGCGTTTTTTAGTGGTCCAAACAGGTAAAAATCCGAAGGTACCAGGTCTGGACTGTAGGCTGAATGGTCGAGAACTTCAAATTTAAGTTCTTGAAGGCATTTTCTAGTCTGTGCAGCGGTATGAGGGCGCGCATTGTCGTGTAACAGACATAATTTAGACTAATCAAGGATATTTCCTCTTATTTTGTATATGTGAAGTTTATTCAATAAAATTTCATGCCAAAGTGTATCAAATGCTTTTGACAAGTCAAGGAAGATGAAGGCAGTGTGTGTATTTTGCTGTGTAAGTTCTGATACATAGTTTCTAATAGCGTGTTTATGGCATCTTCCGTTGTATGGCCACCTCTAAACCCAAATTGTGTTTTAGTTAAAATATCGTATTTGATTAAGAATTTAGTAAATGCAGAGCCGGATTTAGACGTGTGGAGGCCCTGGGCAGCCTCCATGTGGAGGCCCCCCTACCTTAGGGGAAGACATAATTGAAGTCATCCATAAGATTCATAATATAATTAACATACATACACTTTCAAAACATCGTGCACTCTTGTGTCTGTCCATTCCACTCATTTCTGCAAAAATGAAAGCCTCGGGTTACTCGGGTATTCCATTGTAGTGAGAGTAGGCCTAAAAGAGTAATAAAAACAAAGATGTGGAGGCCCATGGGCAGCTGCCCACTTTGCCCACTCCTAAATCCGGCCCTGAGTAAGTATATTGTAAACGGTTTTTTCAAATACGTTACATAAAGTTGGCAATACAGAAATGGGCCGATAACTGGTTGAGATGTTTGGGTTTCCAGACTTAAATACAGAGCATACTCTGGCTCCTTTAGACTGTCAGGGAATATACCAAGTGTTACTGATTCATTCATTAGCTTATTGAGTGGTATTGCAATTTCATCAGATACTAATTTGTATATTTTTACCGGGATCGTATTGATGTCAGAATCTTTACATTTCAGATTTTTTTTTTGCTAGAGAGATATCGTATGGTAAGATTGGATCAAAGAAAAATGAGTTTGGATTTTGTTGTGGCATGTATTGTCGGTAGTGAATGTCTGTAATTGGGAATGAGGCTGTAGGACTGGAGCTGATATTTGCAAAGAAGTTGTTTAATAAATTGGCTATGTCTTCGGGGTCACTGTAGGAATTTCTACCTTGTGTAAGGGAGGACAAGGAATTTGTTTTACTCTACTTTGTGTTAAATTAACGCTTTCAGAATGTTCCATAGCCTTTTTGGACTGAATTTTTGTTTACCAATTTAAAAAAAATAATGATTTGGTAATTTTGGTAATTTTTATATGTCTGTTCGGTAAATAATATCAGTTTTCCATAATTTAAAGAGAATATACTTGCATTTAATACACTCAGTGACTGCTGGTGTGATCCAATGGTTATTGTATTTAGTTTTAGATATTACTTTCGATTTAAGAGGACAGTTTCTGTTGAATATATCCATTAGTGTGTTTGGGAATGCTTGAAATTTTGTTCCAATGTCATGGTTACTTTCGATTATTCTAGGCTAGTCAAAATCCATTATTTCTCTCAAGAACTTTAATTTGTTATTATAGTTGTAAGATCTATAGTCAACTTTTCTAGTTTGCTTTGCTGAGAAATGGTTGATTAGCATGGTTGATTAGCAAGTGATCTGTGATATTTAATATAATTATACTCGAAATGCAGTCAAGTGGGGATTGCACCTAGATCTGATCTAGCAGAGTCGAATTTCGAATGCCATTGTGAAGTTTAGTTAGTTTTGTAATGGCTAATTTAAAATCACTCGCAGTCATGATGTTGTGAAGGAATCTTGCGTTCTTATTTGAATGTTTTGTGAGATCAGTATTTAAATTTCTTGCAATAACCCAATTGTTACAAATATAATTGGAAGTTAGAATTTTATTGATATTTGTAATAAATTTGGGTATGTTATTAGGGTTGCCAGGTCTCCGGTTTTGGGCCGGAGTCTCCGGAAATTGAGCTTTGTAAAAATGTCATTAAAAGTAGAATTTGCCTCTTTTCTTATAGATTTTTGGCAAGATAATTATTATTCTAAAAAAATGAGGAAGTTTATATATTGGTTTAGCTACATAAACAAATAATGATGAGCTTCGTAGGTAAAATCTCCGGATTTGGAAATCATCTCATCTGGCAACCCTATATAATAATAATGTTACCAGTTGGTGGTCAGTAAATCCCTAAAATTTACCGACCACTACCTGTTTCTGAGGTATTGTTATGCTTCTCAGATCTTCGATACTTTTACTCTTGTAGTGGGAGTCTACAAATATACCTACACCTCCTCCCCTCTTATTAACTCTATATACATGGTAGCATGTGTACCCTGGAATGTTAAAAAAGATCTTATTATCATTATTTAACCACGTTTCAGTTAATATAATGCACGTGAATTTATGTTATAATAATTTTAAGGGATCCCCTGAAGATCAGGGCCCCCAGCCTTCATTAGTTAGCTTTATAAGGCTAACTAACGAAAATATCACGACCTAACCTAACCAATCGTCAAGAGCGTACAGTTGACCTAACGATTGGTTAGGTTCGGTCGTGATATTTTCGTTAGTTAGCCTTATAAGGCTAACTAAAGAAGGCTGGGGGCCCTGATCTTCAGGTGATCCATTTTAAGTTAGCTATCAATTCGTCAAAGTGGTTTGGGAGGCTGAGAATGTTTAAGTTCAGAAAAGACCATACCTAATTTTAGTGTGCAGTGATAACCAATTTGCGCAGTAATAATTTCAATTTGCGCAGTAATAATTTCAATTTGTGCAGTGATAAATTGAAAATCTGTGCAGTGATAAATCAGGTTCTATATCCGATATTAACCTAATTTATCACTGCACAGATTTTCAATTTATCACTGCACACATTGAAATTATTACTGCGCAAATTGGTTATTACTGCACACTAAAATTAGGTACGGAAAAGTCTACAGGGTTGCTATTGTTTTATTTCTTGTTTAATTAAGAAGTTGTCTACTGAGATAATAGTCAGAAATGACTACGTTTTGAGATTCGGCACTTTCATTTACAGTATTAAGAGTATTTTAAAGTGTTGGTCATGATTTGAAGATTTGAGGTAATACGGTAATAGAGATAATAATAGGTAATAAAGATAATAATAGGTAATTAAAAAGATATACAGCACATACTGTATACAGACACACACACACACACACATATATACACTGTATATAAACAACATACACATATAGAACAGTATATGTCAAAAAATATAAAATAAAATAAAAGGAATAGTTACAGTAAATCAGGAGCGTATGTAAGAACGTGACATTACATATGCATCCCCATTGAGACTGTAAAGTTGAAAGTTAGAAAATTACAGTATTATTAAAATTAAATTAAAAATTAAATTAAAAATTATATCATTATAAAATCTTAAAATTAATGCCTGCAGAATTTAAAGGACTTTGAGAATAGCAAAATTATAAAGATTATAAAATTATAAAATTATAAAATTTTAAGACAAAATAAATTTTATGAAATTTAAATTTTTTTTTTTTTAAAGTTTTAATAATTTATCAAAATTTGCTTTTTTTTTTATTCACAGTGATATATATATATATATATATATATATATATATATATCCCCTAATCTTACTCTGAACCCGATAACTCCCCAAACAACGGTGGAAAGTAGAAACGGTAGACTGTGTCGTATTCCCAAATTAAAGGCGAGACAGGGAACATCCTTAACCCTGAAAGAAAATAGTTTTGTGGTGAGAGGACCAAAACTGTTTAATCAGCTGCCCAAAGACCTACGGAACACGAAGGGAGTTGCACTGGACATCTTCAAAAGAAGATTAGACGCCTAGCTGAGAACAATCCCCAATGAGCCGGGCGTACCTGGCTATGTGAGGTGGTAGAGTACAAGAAACCAACTCACTACTTCACCAGGCCAACTCGAGAGGAGGCGACAAGCTTGACCTTCGCAAAATGAGGAATCATCGCGCGGAACCTTTGTAAGTTTGTAAGGTAAGGTAACGTATATATATATATATATATATATATATCGAGCTTTGCAGCAATTTCATTTTGTTAAATACGACGATTTCCACGAATCAGTTCGTCAACGTAGTTCCGATGAGACTCGTCAGTTGCCGTTACAGGCTTTCCACTTTGCGGTTTGTCTCGCAAATCATCTTGCCCTGCTTCTCCTTCTTTACATTGCCTCGCCCAACGTCGAACGGTACTCACATCAACACACTGTTTGCCGTACACAGCTTGCATTCGCCGATGAATGTCTATGGGAGCAACACTTTCCGCGGTCAAAAATTCAATTACAGTAAGTTGCTTGAAGCGAACGTCTTTACTCCTTTCTATTGTAATCGATACTGAACCAACGTGTGGAATAAGTGTAGGCTATATTAGGCTATAACACAAAACCGGTTCTATCTGGCTACCTCTACACAATCTAGAATTATTCAAGTGGAGGCATTACTTTTCAGCCCGCCCTCGTGTGTGAGTATATATATATATATATATATAAAACGTGTGATACTTCTAACTTTTCTTATGCAGGAAAGAGGGGCCAAGGACAATGCCCGCAAAAGCGCCCCCGTCCCCCACCATAGGAGAAAAAGAAAGCCAAAATCAAGGTCCAGGGTTTTGAACTGCACTTCTTATTTCCAGAGCCGGTCACTCACTCTGAATTTTATGGTTATTTTGTCAGTGTTGTTATTATTTTTATCTATTTGGTGTGTCTCCGTAATGACATTTTCAGGAATGTTTGTACGGAGTTTTTCTTTGATGGCGTTTCTGATAATTTCAGTGCCGTTTTCACTTGAGGAGCCTTGAGGGACTCCAGTTCCACCGATAAAGTATAGGTTTTTGTGAGGTTCTTCTTTGAGGTCGCTGTTTAAAATCTGGCGAGCGAGCGCGGAGGCGCGCCTAAGTTGACGGCAACTTCTGCTCCGAAGTCCAAAAGTCGAATTAACCTCTCATTTTCTATTGCTTGGTTTTTTTTAGTCGATCTTCTATCGTGGATATTCTCTCTTCAAATTTGTTTATTCTGTCATCCTTTATCCTTTCGGAAAACGAAAGAAAAGATGTCCGGACTGAACTAGACGTGTTCGGTTGTGGATGAAAGTTCTCGCAGTAGGTTTGGGGATTCGAATCTCAGAGCTTGTTAATTCCACAAGGAGGACAGTAGGTCCTTAAAAAAAGTGACAACAGATGACAACGACAGAAAGTCAACAGCTCTCAAGATGGAAGAAATAATTCGTTATCTTTGACAAGGTCACATGTTTGAAAACGGAGAGGAGGGAAATGAATGGGAAAATAGAAGAAGGGAAACAAAACGCAGAAGGAAAGTGATAAAATGTAACTGGAGAGGAGAAGGAGAGAAAATATACTCGGTTAACCAGACGAGTTCAGTTGTGAGATGAAATCTCATGTCGTAGGTTTGGGGATCCGAACATTCAAAGACTAGTAACTCAGCAAGGAAGCCAAAAGGCTCTTTAAAAACATGACAGTAGATGGCAGTGAGCAAACGTAAACACCATACGGAAGACAAGCTCACCCACTCCAGCGAAATCATATCTTATCTTATACTATAAAGAGGCAGTCCTGTCCGTCCATCTGTAGACACAATGCGTTTACTATTAAGCGATTCTGAACATAGAAATAAATGCGTTTTGCTTTGTTTCACTTTTTTGCTCTAACGCGTTTTCATTGCTTGATACTACGATGGGTTCGGATGTGAAGCTTAAGATTTTCATTGCTGCGTTCTTTTCTATAGTTTTATTGACCGAATAATTGACCCAACAATTACTGAGAGTTCAATTAATCGGTCAATAAAACTATAGAAAAGAACGCAGCAATGAAAATATTAAGCTTCACATCCGAACTCATTGTATCAAGATTTGTGAAGCTTAAGATTTTCATGGCTGCGTTCTTTTCTATAGTTTTATTGACCGAATAATTAACCCAACAATTACTGAGAGTTTAATTAATCGGTCAATAAAACTATAGAAAAGAACGCAACAATGAAAATATTAAGCTTCACATCCGAACTCATTGTATCAAGATTTGTGAAGCTTAAGATTTTCATTGCTGCGTTCTTTTCTATAGTTTTATTGACCGAATAATTGACCCAACAATTACTGAGAGTTCAATTAATCGGTCAATAAAACTATAGAAAAGAACGCAGCAATGAAAATATTAAGCTTCACATCCGAACTCATTGTATCAAGATTTGTGAAGCTTAAGATTTTCGTTGCTGCGTTCTTTCTATAGTTTTATTGACCGAATAATTTACCTAACAATAACTGAAAGTTCAATTAATCGGTCAATAAAACTATAGAAAAGAACGCAGCAATGAAAATATTAAGCTTCACATCCGAACTCATTGTATCAACATTTGTGAAGCTTAAGATTTTCATGGCTGCGTTCTTTTCTATAGTTCTATTGACCGAATAATTGACTCCCCAGTAATTGGGGGACCTGCGGCCCCCCAATTACTGAGGTCGAAGGCCCCAGCATGCAGGTCTAGCTAAATGGGCCCGTAGGGCAAGCTTTAACTAGTATTAATAAAACAGAGGGAGAAGAGCGAAAGGTAAAACGATGATTACAATACATTTCAAATTATTTTCCAGTATAAAACATAATAATTGCAATATTACATTACATTAATACATTCAATTTCCATTTTAATTACATTTGCACTCTACATTTTTACATATATTATCGCTTGCTAATTAATTTTTTTCGTACTTTATAATTACAGTATTTATATATAAAATATATATTTTACACCTTTAAATACATCACTTTAGATTAAATAATATACATTTTACAAATATCGGTGCTTTCCTGTTAACGGGAATACCCAACCGCCCGCCACCAAACTGTTTATGTAATTTTGCTCTCGTCATTTTCGTTTAAACTAATGAAAATATCACAACTTAACCTAACCAATCATCAAGGGCGTACAGTTGACCTAACCGGGTATTTAATTGACCTAACAGGTTAATATAACGGAAAATGCCCGGTTAGGTCAACTGAATGCCCGGTTAAGTTAATTGAATGCCCGGTTAGGTCAACTGTACGCCTTTGATATATAATTGGTTAGGTTAAGTTGTGATATTTTCGTTAGTTTAAACGAAAATGACGAGAGCAAAATACATCATAAACAGTTTGGTAGTCCCGATAGTACGTTACCGAATTTATTAATCATTTAAATGAAATTAGTTAAATGTAAGCGATAATCAGTTAGTAGAGGGCCAAAATGTCTTCATGTCATCTAAACTCGCAGAATAAACGTCGCTGCTTTCGGTACGTTGTCGCCACATGAATTCCGCAAGATATGAGTCCAGATGATGGCGGGCGGTTGGGTATTCCCGTTAACAGGAAAGCACCATATATATATATATGTTCCATGCACGGTCTGTGTGTAACATATATATATATATATATATACATACACATGAGGTCATAGACACCTCAATGTGGGCCTTTCGGTTTACGACGAGGCTCCATAAGTTTTGAATTGGTACTTTACTTTTCAAGTGCCTAGCGAATGACATGTTGAAAATTGCAACAGGCAATGTACTTTGGAGAACCCTGTACAAACACATCCAAAATTTAAATTCGTCATAGTTTGCTGAAGACATTCGCAAGCCCTTGTACATAGTGTTAAAGGGGCTTCAGGTCAAAAGGGAGAGAGTGACACTGAGAAATATTTTCTTGGATAATGAATATTTTAGTTGGGAATGCCTTGGAAACAGAGCGAGTCTCATAAAATATTTCCACGATATGTTAAAGCAAACTTCAAAACAAAGAGAGAACCACGAAACCGACCATCAGGATAAAGCCAAAACCATCAAAAAGGACTTTCAGAACCAATCCTTTTACAGCCAGAAAAAAAAATACCAGTTTCAATGAAGTTACTCAAAATTCGCCCCCGCTCAAGATTTGGTCAAGTTTCAGTCAGTCACGTTTCAGACGTTTAACGGATGATAACTTTCAACTGTAGTTGGTAGGCCCAACATAAACTAAATTTGCTTGCGCTTAATAAAAGTCCCGTTTTGACAAAATTCTTCATTGTCTGTTATCACTTATTTTGTCCGTGTACCGCATTCTTCAGTATTAAATATTAACATAAGTTAATATTAATTAAAGTGACTCTTAACCTGTTTATTGCTGCATTTAATGTTTAATAAATAATAAAAATTAACCGTATTTCTGCCCTGAAAATATAATTATTAACAGTCAAAGCCTACATCCAGCCTAAACCTCATTTCGCAAATTTTATTGAATAATTGAATAACCTTTATTAATAATAAAATAAATACAGTAGTCTTTTTACAATTTACAATTTCTACAATGACATGAATAATTGTGAAGCTCGACTATTTATTTTTATTTAATTTGGCCCTTAAGCTTTAGGCTTTACTGGGCTCTTATTAAAAATAAGCAGCTAGTTGTTATAAATTAATAATAATAAATAAATAAAAGTAAATAAGTATTATTAATAGTTAAAACATGTATTACAATATTAAACAATATTAATGGACAATATTAAACATTATTAGTGGACATTAATCCAAGATTTTTGTTAGTATCCCATTATTAATCGGGATTTCAACTTGGTTTTAAACAAATTTACATTCGCAATATTTTTACCGAATGACCACTCACCTGTGGCACTATATATATATATATATATATATATATATATATATATATATATATATATATATATTATAAAGTTTGATATATAGGCCTAGTCTCGTAGCATTTTCTAAATTAAAAATTAACCCTTTAACGCCGGAATTGTTTGTAGAGTTAAGTTATGAATGCGTGTATTTGAAAGGTTACCAATATGTAGCGGTCGTCCTTTAAGGGTTAAGTTTAACCAGTCGATAATCATTTTCTCCAAATTACGATGAAAAAAATATGAAATTTTGGAAATTCTTTGTTTTAGGATAAATATTATTATAAAATTGCAAGCAGAGCTTTCGGCTCCCTGCCCTACGGGCGAGGCTTGTGCTTCGCAAACTCGCCTACGACGAGGGCACGTTAGGGTTACCCCTATGGGGGGAGGTCATTCTCCCTCTCCCCCCAAAACCCCTCACCCCCTTTATGCAACTTGGGGGCTAACCCCCACCCACCCCTTGTTGCACAACCTCCCTCCCCCATTACCCCCATCCCTCTCCCCAATTACTCCCCACCTCCTTTGTTTTGTTGGTTGAAACATTGTGGGTCAAACAGAAACAGGAAATGGAAGGAATTGTAGGTGGTTTTTTAATACTTTAAGGCAAGGGTCACCAACCTGGGCGGTAGCGCCTACTAGTGGGCTCACATTAAAGTTAATTAAACATTTATTTCATTATTTATTTTATCGATTATGTTGATTTATTCTTTTTGATCTAAGGTGGGCGATAAGCTTTTTTAATTTTCAAAAAATCGTAAAAGTGGGCGGTGAACAAAAAAAAGGTTGGTGACCCCTGCTTTAAGGATAATAGAAAATGTATGAAATTGCAGCTCATGAGAATGAGTTTGTAAATCAATTAAGTTGTTTCCACGACTGTAACTTAGCACGATTCCGATGTGGACATCACCTCAACTTAGACATATAAACACAGACTAAACAACTCCACAGATGACACCTGCCACCTGTGCCAGGACACACCACAAACAATTGAACACATTATGACAGACTGTACCGATCTAGCACAACGTAGAACACAACACAACATCACTAGCGCGCTGAACCTCCCTGGTCCACTCCGGAGAGGGTGATCGGTTACCTGCTTGTCGCCGGCTTGCTCGATCAGGGTGGGCTGATCGGCTAACCAACAACAACAACAACAACGACTGTAAATTAAATAAGTCTACGTTTATAATTTGAAAATTTTTAGCGCTAGAGAAAATGAATCTGATTCAATGGCTCAGAAGCCTAGAAAAAATAATGGGATATTTATTGCTCTAGAAATATTTTATTTGTATTATCATGTGCCAGAAATAAATATTATATGAATTATAATCCAAACTAGATATTTGGGTGCTTTCCTGTTAACGGGAATACCCAACCGCCCGCCATCATCTGGACTCGTATCTTGCGGAATTCATGTGGCGACAACGTACCGAAAGCAGCGACGTTTTTTCTGCGATTTTTTATGACAAAGACATTTTGGCCCTCTACTAACTGATTATCGCTTACATATTAACTAATTTCATTTAAATTATTAATAAATTCGGTACTTACCGGTACGTATTATCGGGACTACCAAACTGTTTATGATGTATTTTTGCTCTCGTCATTTTCGTTTAAACTAACGAAAATATACAAAAATAACAGTGATGTTCTATTTTCAGGTGTGGATTTATAGATCAAAATACATAGTGATGGAGACTCCAAATAAATCCGAGATTTACTTGATTGATAAGTGTGAGGACGATATTAGAGGTGCTAAATTGCCATCGAATAGGCAATGCATCTGGCAATTGGGACCTAGTATGTTTCATGGATTGCTCTCGATTTTCCTACGAAATTGCAAACAAGGGCAGTCGATGACCCTGATTTTGTTTCTGCAATCGGTTTTCTTGAGAAACCTAACCTAACCTAACCTAACCTGACCTGACCTAACCTAACCTGACCTAATCGAGTTTCTTATACTATTGTTTTTTGCAAGATATCTCACTAATTCTTGTCATTTTTTTTGCCTACACCAGCTCGGACTTATTCAAAAAGATGTTGAAGTGTATTGTATCGTTTCAGTAAATAAATTTATTCAATATCCAATAACATTTTTCTTTATCATTTCTGAAGAAAACCGAGTGCAGAAACAAAATCAGGGTCATCGACTGCCCTTGCTTGCAATTTCGTAGGAAAATCGAGAGCAGTCCATGAAACATACTAGTCCCGGCAATTGTTTATATTCCTACTTTATGAGAATCTTATAATTCAATATTATGAAGCCGTTGAGCGACCTCTAAATATTAATATATCTCAACAAAATTTTGTATACCGTGTTTTACATCAAATATAGTTTGACGGGGTCAGAGCACGGACATTTGAAAGTTGAAAAATAAGGACCACCCTAAATTATATATATATATATATATATATATGAAAAATCATTTCACGAAAGTGACACGTGAAAAATATTTATGATGAATAAAACCACGAAGGGAAAAGAAACACAAAGGGTGCTCAAGCGCACCCCTTTGTGTTTCTTTTCCTTCGTGGTTTTATTCATCATATATATATATATATATATATATATATATGATGAACTTCACAATTAAACACGTGAAATAAATGAATGATGCAAACCCACAAGGAGAAGGAAAAATGATTCCAAGTCCTTTCGTGTATTGAACAGTACACCTCGTCAGGGAATGAAGGAAAAAGGCAAGAAACCAAAAATTTTTAGATTTTGAGTTAGGCAATGTGATGAACATTGGTACTATTCCATTTCTAGATAACTGTTTTGTAAAGCTAAGAAAAGGTTTTATAAGTGTAATTTTAAAGGAATTTGATTACAGAAATATCCTTAGACTACTTTATCATGTAAATTTTAAATACCTTCCGACCTTACTTAAAACAATTGGTATCAACGCAGTCTTTAAGTATAATAATATGGTTAAAGCACGCCTAATAAAGAATAGCCCGGATAATGCTGTTGCTGTGTGTATTCGATCGGATGTACACAATGTAACTCAGTAATATATAGGTCAAACGGGAAAAACTTTACATATCAAGATAAAACAGCATAAATATGCTTGTAGAACAGCAAATAATTCTAATGCATTGTTTAACCATATGTATAGATGTAATCATAGTATCAAGTGGGATAGTTCCAAAGCGCTCGTTAAAAACAGAGATATAATTGAAAGGAATATTCTAGAATGTGCATTTATCCATTTTAAAAGTAATTTCAATACCAGTTCGGGAACGTATAAAACTGACAATATCTTGTTAAAATATCTTTCATGTTTTAATCAGGGATCTTTTCGGTTTGACGGCCTGTAATATTTAACATTACTTGTTTTTTATTGTCCAGTTTTAATCGAGGATTTCAAAAATAACATTTATGTTTTAGAGAAATAAATAGTGAGGCAGTTATACGCAATTTAACAAATTTAAAATATATATTTTTAAACCGTATTGGGATCTTTTTGGTTTGATGGCCGGCGGAAAAAAACGAGTCATGGCTATGGAACCGTCAAATTCTAGACTCTCCCAACTGGTTAGGTTAACTGAATGCTCAGTTAGGTTAAGAGAATGTCAGGTTAGGTCAACTGTACGCCCTTGACGATTGGTTAGGTTAAGTCATGATATTTTCGTTAGTTTACTGTCAAACAAACGAAAATATCACGACTTAACCTAACCCAATCGTCATGAGCGTACAGTTGACCTAAAACTTTCAGGGATTTTGGAATCTTAAAGCGTATATGATATTCTCTAAACTAAAATGTATAACTGCCTCACTATTTGTTTCTCTGAAACATGAATGTTATTTTTGAAATCCTCCATTAAAACTGGACAATAAAAAACAAGTAATGTTAAAAAATATTACAGGCCGCCAAACCGAAAAGATCCTTTATCAGTACTTGTTAACCTTTTGCTAATTTCGGAGCTATTGAAGAATAGGGACCCCAGCCTTCTTTAGTTAGCTTTATAAGGCTAACTAACGAAAATATCATGACCTAACCTAACCAATCGTCAAGGGCGTACAGTTAACCTAACGATTGGTTAGTTAGGTCGTGATATTTTCGTTAGTTAGCCTTATAAGCCTAACTAAAGAAGGCTGGGGTCCCTATTCTTCAATAGCTCCCTAATTTCTTTTTACGATTTTGGGACCTTTTCCAGTTTGTGTACCGTTTTTCATATAATTTATTTTTGAGAACATTTTTGTTAAAACTAACGAAAATATCACGACTTAACCTAACCAATTATCAAGGGCGTACAGTTGATCTATTATTAATTATAACATTGTTTGTTTCTGGAATAGTATTTACTATTTACTAATAGATCAACTGTACGCTCTTGATAATTGGTTAGGTTAAGTCGTGATATTTTCGTTAGTTTTAACAAAAATATTCTCAAGAATAAATTATATGAAAAACGGTACGCAAACTGGAAAAGGTCCCGATTTTGTTTTGATGCAAATAGGCATATATTTTTGGCTTCTTGCCTTTTCCTTTCATTCCCTGACGAGGTGTACTGTTGAATACACGAAAGGTTTTGGAATCATTTTTATTTTTCTCTTTGGGTTTGCATCATATATATTATACTCTCTCTCTCTCTCTTCTCTCTCTCTCTCTCTCTCTCTCTCTCTCTATATATATATATATATATATATATATATACACAGGGGTTGGACAAAATAATATGAACACCTTGATAAATGGCGGTTTTTTCTTAATATGGAGTTGGTCCTCCTTTAGCGGCAATAACAGCTGCAATGCGTCGGGGAATTGATTCATACAGCTTTTGGACAGTGGCTAGAGGAATCCTGAGCCATTCTTCGAGCAAACCCTGCTCCAGTTCCTCCAAAGACGCCGGCGGTGGGAATCGGCTTCTGACCTGCTGCTCCAACTGACACCACAGATGCTCGATAATGTTAAGATCCGGGATTGTGGAGGCCAATCCAAGCGTTCTACTTCACTAACATGCTCTTCAAACCAGTTTTTAACGACCCCAGTGGTGTGGATTGGTGCATTATCATCCTGGAAGACGGCGCCGCCATTGGGAAACAGCGTTTGGACCATGGGATGGACCTGGTCAGCCATATTGACAGATAGACCTGGGCGTTAACCCTACCATGCAGTACTACAGCTGGGCCAAGAGTATTCCACGATATTGCTGCCCAACCATCACAGATCCGCCTCCATGCTTAACGGTTGGGGTCAGGCAGTCGGGGTCATAAGCATCTTTAGGCTGTCTCCAGAAGTAAACTCGACCGGAACATGGAAATAGCGTAAAGGAGGATTCGTCGGAGTAGACTACATTCTTCCACCGGTCCATTGACCAATTCTTATGGTCATTACACCATTTTCTGCGCCGCTCAATGTTGATGTGCGAAAGGAAGGGTTTGGCAATTGCAGCCCTCCCATGGTATCCAGCTCCATGGAGCTCGCGACGTACAGTTCTGGTCGATACCGGGCTTGCAAGATGCTGGTTAAGCTCTGCAGTCACTTTTGGAGCTGTGGTCTTATGGTTCTTTGTCACAATGCGCTTTAGCACCTGCGGTCTCGATCACACAGCTTCTTCTTGCGTCCACTATTGCATTTGTCGGTGCTTGTCTTTCCATGGTTTTGGTATGCAGACATGACCATAGAGACAGTTCCTCTGGATACATTGAACATCTGAGCGGTTTTCGTCACCGATGCACCAGCCATCCGCGCTCCGACAATTTGCCCTCTTTGGAAGTCTGACAGGTCTTTCATAACTGCTAATTCATAATTCACTCAGATCTGTAAAAAAACGTGAGGGTTATAACATGACGTATACACACTCTGTTACGCATTTAAATAGGTTTGCCAGTCATTTGACCGTTTACTTTGTGTCTGAGCAGTCCGTAAAGATAACCGGTGAAATCGGCGGGTGTTCATATTATTTTGTCTAACCCCTGTATATATATATATTTATATCCTCAATCAAAAGTTGGGACAAACATGGGACAAGAAAGCTTTAGAAAAGTATCATTGTAAATAAATATAAGAGAGCAAGTGTAGTTTACCTACGCCTGTGGTGCCTAGTGTAGTTTACGTTCCCCTACATTATCCTAGTGTAGTTTACGTTCCCCAACTTTGTCCGCGTATACCTAATCAAATAAAACGTTAAAACTAACGAAAATATTACGACTTAACCTAACTAACCGTCATAGGGATATAGGGAGGCAGCATCTTGGGTTAGGAGATACTCTCTGTCCCTACACACCCCATTTAAAGAGATTCCTCTGCCGAGCGGTGCCCCCCATAGTACTGTGAGGTATTGAAAAACTCATGATCTTCACTTGCCCCACAAACACCTTGAAATGGGAGACCCAAAATGGGTGCACACACATTTCTACATTACTGTACAGTCTTTACAGCCACACCTACACTTTTCCTCCTAAGTATATATATTGTAATGTATATTGGTTGTAAATTTTGACTTCGTCCGCAATCGATATGGACCGTGACTTATTTTTCGTTGGGCAAGGTACTAGTATTGATGGATACCGTAATGAAAATGACTGGATTCTTTAGATCTGATATATTTGCATGTCGGTTATAAATAGATATAGAGTGTAACATATTGTGGATAGTAGTCTATTATGACTTGATCCTCTGAATCCAGAGATTCTATCTTTAGTTTTAAATCGATAATTAATTAGTTTTTAATTGATAATTATTTAGTTTTGCAAAAATTGGTAGTTGCGAATGTACAGGCAGTTTTACATAAATTTCTTATGTTCTTGTGGTTTGGAACCCACGTAAAATTGTAGGTCCCCCCGCCAACACGGAGGACATACACAATACACAATTACGAACACAGTTAGGTAGACCACCATGAGTGGATCCTAGGTCTTTGTTGGTCTGAACATTATAACATTATAATATATATATATATATATATATATTATATATATATATATATATATATATTGGTTAGGTTAAGTCGTAATATTTTCGTTAGTTTTAACGTTTTATTTGATGGATTCATTTAAAAAATGTCTCCTAAAGATCCTAGTGTAGTTTACGTTCCCCAACTTTGACCTACTGTAGTTTTGTCCCCTTTTGCGTCAGGGGACGTAAACTACACTTGCTCTAATATTAGAAACATTTTATTGGAAATGATAACGTTTTAATATTTCACACATCTCCATTTGCTTGTATTATTTCTTTAACCTTTCGAGATTTGTAGGTCAGATTTTGATAAATAACTATTTTTTAATATTTTTCTCTAGAATTCCCCCAAAAATGTTCAATAGGATTCAGGTCTGGAGATTGAAGAGGTGTGTCAAGACCCGCATTGTCCTCTTGAAATATAGCGTCAGATTTTATCAATTCTCGAAATAATTTGTTGATAGAAGGCTTCTACGCTTTTCCTAACGTGTCTGTATAGGTTTGATATTCCTTCACAGACATCATGACTGCATGTGATTTTAAATTGGCTATTACAAAGCCAACTAGACTTCACAATGGCATTCGAAATTCGACTCTGCGAGATCAGATCTGGGTGCGATCCCTGCTTGATTGTATTTCGGTATAATTACATACTCGTACATTAAATATCACAGATCACTCGCCTACATACACCATGCTAATCAACCATTTCTCAGCAAAGCAAACCATAAATATTGACTATGGATCTTAAAGTTCCTGTGAGAAATAACAGCTTTTGATTGGACCAGAATAACCGAAAGTAACCATAACATTGGAGCAATATTTCAAGCATTCTCAAACATACTAATAGATATATTGAACATAAACTTTGCTCTTAACCCTCTATCGCACAACTTTTTTGTAGGGTTAAGTCTAAATGCGTGTATTTGAAATGTTAACTAGAAGCGACATGGTACCAAAAAAGGGTTAAATCAAAAGTAATATATAAACTAATACAATAACCATGGTCACCTCAACATTCACTGTTAGGATATGAAAATAAAAACCCACTCTAATAGACAGAGTTTATTTCCACAACAGTTTCGACGCCCACTGGCATCCTCCTCGGGTGGATACAGAAAAACGAATTTGCATTTATTCACTGTTAGTATTACACGCAAGCATAATCTCTCTAAATTATAGGAAATTGATATTATTTACAGAACAGACATACAAACTTTACTGTAACACTTAATACAGTTATTTAAAAAAAACAGCGAACGGTAACTGCTACATTTTAACTTTTGGATTACCTGAAGATCAGGGCCCCCCCAGCCTCTTTAGTTAGCCTTATAATGCTAACTAACGAAAATATCACGACCTAACCTAACCAATCGTTAGTCTTACTGATAATACAAAAGATAAGGACGAATATAGCTAAAATATTTCTCTGTACAAATACTTATGAGCGCCACTATATATATATATTTTTTTTTTTTTCCCCTTTCTTTTGGAAAGAGGTGGGTGGGGTGGGGGATATCTTTGAATGAATATTTTGATAGATAGCACGCGGTGATATAGAAATATAGCTAAAAAAGCCTTTGAAAAGAACCGTATAAAACGTAAATGAAAAAATTAAAAATGATCTGAAGGAAAAAAGACCGCGTTTCTCCGTTGCTCGTTCGAGTTGTGTTGCCTTCAAACTCGTAATTATTGAGCATCTGCAACAATCATGTACCTATTAACATTCTTATTAAAGTAATAACTGTCATTTAAAATAAAAAAAATCCTACATTACAAAATTAATTCCTATTTTCAACCTTTTTCTGAAGGATAATGCGTTTCATTTTTTTGGGTGGGTTTTTTTTTTTTGCGTTCTTCTATGTATAATTTGGGTTAATTTTGTATAATAGTAACTATTAAGCCCTCAGAAACGTACTATTTTGAGCTTATGAAAGGCGGAATATGGCTGTTTTCTCATTTTTTTTTAGTATAAGAGTGTAGGATTTGGGTTTCGTGCTTGCATATGCGTATCACAGGGGTTTTAGGTATATATGTATATATATTGTATATATACAGGGTTGTTATAAACTCCGGGAAGGGTTTTAAAAATGAATAATGTTTTGATTATTCCAAATAGAATAAAATATTGCGTATCATGAAAATCTTTGGCTCTTAAAATCTTGTTATAGTTCACAGCCACACTTTACACTTCAACCTATCCGCACAAGCAACCTATCCGCACAATCACACCCGCACAATGCAGCGTTCTATTCTATTCTGTTCTATTCTATTCTGTTGAAATTCGGTTCGAAAACTTGTATCTTTCCTGATGTCAATCAACTGTTCTTGGGCAGTGATCGGAAGATGTTCTATTTTTACATTTTCAGCATTTTTACATTTAGTTTGCTAAATTTTAATCGCAAGATGAACTGGACTTATCCCCTTTATGGCTTCAACTGAAGAAAGAGTAAACTGCGTGTTGTGATTAGCCAAGCTTAAATCTGTTACAACAGTGAGAGACAAGTTCCTGGCACAGTACAACAAAAATGCATCATCTGAACATGCAATAAGAGACTGGATGAAGAAATTTAAAGAGACAGAGTTCAGTGTGTGACAGAGTTCAGTGTGTGACAGAGTTCAGTGTGTGACAGAGTTCAGTGTGTGACAGAGTTCAGTGTGTGACAGATAGCGTTCCGGTAGACCAGCTTTCAGTGAAGCGAACATAGCATCTGTTCAAGAAGCGTTCGAAAGAAGTCCATAAAAGTCACTTAACCGTGCTTCTACAGCAGTGGTCTCCAAAGTGGGGTGCGCCTGCCGATCTAGGGGGTGCGCGAAGAAAATTTGATGATTCTGATTTATCATTGTTTTTTCGTAGAAAGTTTTTGAATTTCAAGAAGATGACCGAGAAAGAAAATACTCGCTAACGCACAGTCATTCCTAGGAATTTGCGAGATAGTATCCGCGATATCGCTTACTTGCGATTAAAATTTAGCAAACTAAATGTAAAAATGCTGAAAATGTAAAAATAGAACATCTTCCGATCACTGCCCAAGAACAGTTGATTGACATCAGGAAAGATACAAGTTTTCGAACCGAATTTCAACAGAAAACTGTGCACAATTGGTGGATTGGATTAAAAAATGAGTACCCAGATTTAGTAAGCGCAGCGAACGATGCGCTCCTTCCATTTGGATCTACATATCTGTGTGAGGTGTCTTTTCTGCTATGATAGGTATTAAAACCAAGAATCGAAATAAACTGAACTTGGAACCGGACCTTCGAATCGCTGTATCACAAAGTGTCAAACCAAGATTTTCAGAAATTATGAAGCACAGTCAGCCACATTGTTCTTATTAAATTATATTGGTAAGTATATCTTCACCCTATCGTATTTCTGTTGTATACTATTAACTTACTAGTAAATAATGAAAGGATATATATATATATATATAATCTTCATGTTCATTAGGGGTGCGTGTTATTTATTTTTGCTGATTGAAGGGTGCGTGATCAAAAAAGTTTGGAGACCACTGTTCTAGAGAAATGAACATCCCCCGTTTCAACAGTCCGTAAAACTTTAAAGTTGAAGTTACATCAACATCTCTACAAAATTCAAGTTGTTCAAGATGTAATGGAGGAGGATTACAGTGCTAGGTTTGAATTCTGCGAAGAATTTCTTACAAGAATCAAAGAAGATTCGAACCTTTTGTTAACATTTTATGATGAAGCAACATTTCATCTCAGTGCAAAGTTAACCGCCACAATTGTCGCATTTGGAGAAATGAAAAACCACAGGAATTGTGGCATTATTAGAGAGACTCTCCGAAGATTAACGTGTGATATAGTTTAAGAAAATCCCAAGTCATCGGTCCGTTCTTTTTTAACCCTTTAAGCCCTGAATTTGTTGTAGGGTTAAGTTATGAATGCTTGTATTTGAAACGTTAGCAATTTGTACCTTCAGTCCTTAAAGGGTTAAGGAAGCAACTGTGAACGGAGAGCGATATCTTGAAACGTTGGAAAATTTCTTCCTTCCACAGCTGGTGATTTCAGACCTTGTGAACCAAAGGTTTTCTAACATGACGGAGCCCATTGCCACTATTCTCGGAACGTCAGGGATTCTTTGAATAAAACGCTCCTTGGAAAGTGGACTGGGTAAAGGAGGAGCACTTGCATGATCGCCCCGATCACCCGACTTAACCCCTTTAGATAATTGTTTTATGGGTTTATGTCAAGAGCGTCGTTTACTCTAATCGGCCACAAGATTTGGTAGAAATGAAAGCACGTATCAAAACTGTACTGCATCAAAGCACGCGGCGAGAAATTGAGAAGGTTTTCCACTCCCTACAGAATAGAATCAAACGCTGCATTGCCCAAGATGGAATATGTTGAAGCTTAAAGTGCGGGTGTAAACTATGAAAAACTTTGAGGCATAGATTTTCATGATATGTGCTATATATTGTTCTACTTGGAATAATTTAAAAATTATTTATTTTTAAAACCCCTCCCAGACTCTATAACAACCCATATATATATATATATATATATATATATAATATTAATATATATATATATATATATATATATTATATATACAGGGTGTCCGAGAATTATCTGTACAATTTTTGGCTGTTATTAAAAGTCAACCATGACGTGTAGAAATTCCAGTATTGTCCCATTTTACAGAGAATCTCATTAAGTTTTTTCTGATACCAAGTTTTGACAAGTTTTTTAGAAATTCCAGTGTGTCCGAACATTATCTGTACAATTTCATCTTTTAATAAAATTCTTGGTAACACGCGTAAAATTCTTAAACAAGATTATTTAGAATCTGTATTTTCAAAAGTTTCTTTTATTAAGGTAACGTTGTTACAAACATTCGATATGTGCACCATTAGTGATTCGCAAAACATCCAATCGATACTCCAAATGTTGCCATGTACGCTGCAGCATATCCACATCAATTCGCTCAATAGCAGTTGTGATTCTTGCTTTTAAATCATCAATGTCTGTCACCCGCGTACATTTCTAAAAAACTTGTCAAAACGTGGTATCAGAAAAAACTTAATGAGATTCTCTGTAAAATGGGACAACACTGGAATTTCTACACTTCATGGTTGACTTTTAATAACAGCCAAAAATTGTACAGATAATTCTCGGACACCTGGTATATATATATATATATATATATGTGTGTGTGTGTGTGTGTGTGTGTGTGTGTTGAGGAGACTGTAGACACCAATCGACCAGGGAAGTACTCCGGGGTGGATATTAGGCAGGAGACAGGGAGTGCTGGAACTCCCGTTTCTCCTGTCACTGTCCTCCTTAGCTGATCTTTATCCGTGTCTCACCTACCCTGTGAGCAGTCCAGCATGCTCTCAAACACACTTTTCTCCCACTATTCCTCACTACACATACATGCATCTTACACACTACACAGCCTTTTCGAAATTTCTATTAAAAGAAAAAGAAAATGGCATCATTGGCCTTGGAGACATTCTCTCTCTCTCTCTCTCTCTCTCTCTCTCTCTCTCTCTCTCTCTCTCCTGTGGAGTAGTCACTTTTGCCGGCGACTTTTGCCGGCGACTTTTGCCGGCGTTCGCTCTTAGCCCACTCCTTACTACATAAAAAAAATGTTGCAAAGGAAGTTGAACAACAACATCAAACAACAAATATATATATATATGTATATATATATACACAAAGGTCAAGCTGGTGGCCCCGCCTCTAGGCTTGACTTGGTGGAGGATATATATATATATATATATATATATATATATTATATCCTCCCCTCCTGACTTAATTAAGTCTGAAATTACAATCTCTTCTAAAGATGTTTTCTTTGTCCTATCTGGGCTCAACTCCTTGAAGGCGTATGGTCCTGATGATGTCCTTTCTTTTCTTCTCAAGAGCTTTTTTTTTTTGTGCCTAGGCAAAATCTTTCGCCTACAATTAATCTAAATGTTGATAACACTCCCTAAACAACTCCTATGATTAATAATTCTGATACTAAAATAATGAGTAATTAACTCAATATGATAACGCTCAATCGCTTATAACAAACAAATCATGGAAGCTTCACACTGTTTAAAGTTTTAGGTTTACCCTGTTTTTTTAGATATTAAAGATTTGCTTTGTTCGCCGAAAGTAAATAAATGAATGTCTGCATTCGCAAATTTTAAATAATTCGCCATTTTCGACAATGATACCGTAATTAATGACGTAGTTAATGACGTAGTTAATGACGTAGTTAATGACGTAACTGATGACGAAAATGATATTTGAAAATAATCTGAAATGTGTTCTGAAATTTGGTTAGGAACGTCGCATAAAACCACCTTATCAGTAAAGCATTAAAAAACTTTGAAATTTAACTTTCTGTTAATGTGAAATTAACTTTTTTTTGATAAATGGTTATACAATGTTAAATATGTTATTTTCCTATGTTAATAAAACGAATGAATCTGTCTTAAAATGTTTATCCTTAACATTTATTCTTTAGTGATAAGTTAGATTTTCATTTCATTTTTGCACTTTGAGTGTAAAGTTATCTCTCTCTCTCTCTCTCTCTCTCTCTCTCATGTATATATATATAAATATTTTTGCCTTTCACCTCTGCCTTTCTCCTTTCGCTTCGCAGCTCCTGACCTCTTTTAGTTTTAAGTGAGTCCCTCAACCAAGGGTACTTGCTATCTCGTTCGATTGGTACCTATTTATAGGCACTCTTCGGGTGCCGTCCGGGACTCCCTCAACCTCCTAATTTTATTCCATTAGAGAGTCCAAAGGAGCCAGAATCGAATCAAGCTTGGAGCTTTTTAATTTTTTTTTTTTTAAATGGAATTTGGAAAATAAATAAATGGCGCATAGATACAAGGTGGGGAATTTGCTCTTTTGAGAGCTTCCGCTATAATCAAATTACCTTATTCAATTTTCACATTATTACACGCTGTTATGAAGATCAGTTTGAGAAAAGGATTTCACATTTTTATAATGTTCTTAACTGTTAAAGTATTAATTTAGCAATCTGGTTTAATTTCTCTCATCATAAGAAAAAGTAAATATTGTCCAAAAGCTTTTTTAATTTATATTTAATTTTCTTTAATTTTACCTTATCTGCGTCATTTCTATTCTTGATACTTATTTTACATTGATTTCCGTTTTCTATAAATGGGTAACTTGGCCCTCATGGGACTCGACACAGGGGAGTATGGCGGGCATGTTTGAACGAAGAGAGGAACATTCAAATGAGGAAAATTATCAATATTTATAGGTTTATTTTAAATTAAGATAATGAAAATGACGGGGGGGGGGAAGCGAGTGTAATATTTGAAGTTCTACTGTATACATATACAACCAAACTATTTTTTTTTAACACTGAAGGAAAATAGCTTGGTTGTCAGGGAGCCAATACTTTTTAACCAGCTCCCAAAGGATCTTAGAAACGTTACAGGGGTCAAAGTTGGAGTCTTCAAGAGAAGACTAGATGCCTGGCTCAGGACAGTACCAGATGAGAGAGCGCAAGAAAGCAGCTCGCTCCTCCACCAAGCCATGCCAGAGGCGGGGCTACGAGCTTGACCTTCGTGTGAAGAGAGACCATCACACGGAACATCAACGAGGTTAACGAGGTATACTGTTATATATGTATATATGTGTATATATATATATATATATATATATATATATATATATATATATATATATATATATATATATATATTAAAGCCTCGGAATATATTTCATTTAATATTTTTAAATGATAAATTTTGAACTTTGTTAATATAAACAAGGGAGCAAGTGTAGTTTAGGTCCCCCTGACGCAAAAGGGGACACAAACTACACTAGGTCATAGTTGAGGAACGTAAACTACACTAGGATCTTTAGGAGACATTTTTTAAATGAATCCATCAAATAAAACGTTAAAACTAACGAAAATATTACGACTTAACCTAACCAATCGTTAATTTATATATATATAATTGACGATTGGTTAGGTTAAGTCGTAATATTTTCGTTAGTTTTAACGTTTTATTTGATTAGGTATACACGACAAAGTTGGGGAACTCAAACTACACTAGGATAATGTAGGGGAACGTAAACTACACTAGGCAGTAGGCACCACAGGGGGACGTAAACTACACTTGCTCCTAAACAAGATATGGTATTAGCTTCCTCGCTGCTTATAAGACTGCAGACAGTGATGCAGATATAAATGACATTGTTGCATGGTGTTTCGTAGATGACAGAGAGATGCAGAAAAATATCAAATGAAGGTGACAGAAAATTTACAAAATGACGTTAAAACACTATTCAAGTGGACGGAAGTCAACACTATGAAGTTCAATGAGAAAAATTCCGGTACTTGTAGGGTATCCCCCCCCGCCGCCAATTTTGACAGAATATTTTCGTTAAAACTAACGAAAATATCACGACTTAACCTAACCAATTATCAAGGGCGTACAGTTGATCTATTAGTAAATAGTAAATACTATTCCAGAAACAAACAATGTTATAATTAATAATTCACTGGGGAACAAATTTCAACTTTTTGTCTATTGAATTAGATTTGACAGTTAGTTCTAGGTAATTTGGGTGCGCTGAGCACGAATTTGTACTCGGTTTTGCTCTATCAGGTCCTGATTTTGCTCAACACCCCTCCTCTTTCGTCGTATTCATAAAAAGGTTTTTTTCTCAATACTCGCTGTCTTTTTGCAGTTACACATTATGCAACTAGGTTTTTATCTAGGTATTTGTACCTATTGTTATGGTATTGTTGTATTATGTATATTTTTATATGTAACACCCTAAAAATATTTTTAATTTTGTCATTTTTAACCCATTTTAATATTAGTAAATTAAGCTAAAAATATCATAGAATTCTAAAATTTTCTCGAGCGTTCCTGTTCTCTGTAGAGTATTCTAGAGGGACAACTAAAATATATAAAAGCGACTCGTTTCCAGAGTTAATCAGTCAATTCAATCAGTCAGTCAGTCAGTCAGTCAGTCAGTTGAGTTAGTTAATTAAGTTTGGGCATTAACATAATTTTGAATTGGCATATGATTTAGTGAGTAATTTTGTCATCGTGATTTAATATAGTTGATTTAATTAGACGTAATTTATATTGTACCTACTCATCCGTGTTTCTAGTTTAATTTCATAGATTGTAAGTACCTATTTCATAATAAGTACCTATTTAAACTAATTTTTGTGTTTATATTTCAGATTTTCTTAAATTTATATGAATTAAGGGCTTTAAATACCTTTACAAATTGGCAGAACAATCAAGCAATATGTCATCAAGCACTAGAAAGTTCAAATGCAAAAACAACCCTGATTCCTTCTGTTATATATGTGGAAATTTTACACTTCCACATCAACGAGCAAATATAACTGACTTCGTAAAAAGAGCTTACTTAGCTTATTTTGGCATAAAACTGGGGGACCAAGATAAATCGTGGGCTCCACATAAAGCCTGCACTATATGCATTGAAAGACTGCGACATTGGACGAAGGGTTCGGATTCAAAAATACCTTTTGGAGTTCCGATGGTAAGTTTATGATTTCATAAAACTAGTAATTTAATCACTAGTATACTGTAACTTACCTAAATGTAATTGTAACTTAGGTACATAAACAAAAATTTACAGAAAATGTTTATAAGAATCTCAAATATTGCATAAGGTTGAAACACATAGAAATGTTAAATGTTTGGGTGATAACTTTTGATAAAATTCATAAAAACAAGTCTCTCGTCGCTTTTGTTAACGCTTTACAATTTTTTTTCCATATCAGGTGTGGCGAGAGCCTACTAACCACGAGACCGATTGCTACCTTTGCTTTGTCAAGACTTCGGGCTTCACTAAGAAAAATAAACATTGTATCGAGTACCCAATTTCGACACCGCGATACGACCTGTGCTACATTCAAATGAGATCCCCATTCCAAAATTTAAGGGTCTGCCAACTCAAGAATTAGTTGAAGATGTTCCTGAAAATATTGTTATGCACTTTGAGGAGTCAGACACCGATTTTGACCCCAGCGTATTTGAAAGTCAAAACGATCCGCAAAAGTTTAACCAGGCCGAGTTGAATGATCTTGTAAGGGATCTAAATTTGCCAAAAAGGCTGCGGAAATTTTAGCTTCAAGACTTAGAGAAAAACTTGCTTACTTCAAACACATACATTTCATTTTACAGAAAAGAGAAGAAGAACTTGTTAAATATTTTAGAACAGAGGATAGTTTAGTATATTGCTGCGACATAGTTGGTTTGTTAAAGAAGATGGGGGTTGAGTCTTACGATGCAAATGATTGGCGCTTGTTTTTAGACAGTTCGAAAAGAAGTCTTAAGTGTGTGTTGTTGCATAATGGCAATCTATACGGCTCGATACCGATTGGGCACTCAACAAAATTAAAAGAAAAGTATGAACATATAGAAAAGGTTTTAAATCTTATCAAATAGGGAGCACGAGTGGATCATATGTGTTGACTTAAAAATGGTTAATTTTCTGCTAGGACAACAAGGAGGGTATACTAAATATCCCTGCTTCCTTTGCTTATGGGACAGCAGAGCCAAGGAAGAACATTATTTCAAACAAATCTGGCCAGCACGAACATCACTTACTGTCGGAGAAAAAAACGTAATTAATCCACCTTTAGTGAGCAGAGATAAAATCATATTTCCTCCTCTGCATATAAAACTAGGCCTCATTAAACAATATGTAAAAGCTTTAGATACGAACGGCGAGTGTTTCAAATACATAACTTCAAAATTTCCAAGTTTAAGTTATGAAAAAATCAAGGCGGGAATTTTCGACGGTCCACAAATAAGAACAATGATTAAAGACAGCAATTTTCCTAATGTCATGAATGAACGCGAAAAAATGGCTGGTTCTCATTCGTGGACTTGATAGAAAACTTTTTAGGCAATTATAGGGCAGATAACTACGAAGAAATCGTAAAAAACTTTTAAGGGACTACAAAGAGTTAGGTTGCAATATGAGCATAAAAATGCATTTTTTGAATAGCCATCTTGACCAATTTCCAAGTAATTTAGGTGATGTAGTAGTGACGAACAAGGGGAGAGATTCCACCAAGATATCAAAATTATGGAGGAACGGTACCAAGGCCGCTGGGATTCCCACATGATGGCTGATTACTGCTGGTGCTTGAAAAGAGACCTGCCATCAACAAGCAAATACGCTAGAAAGTCTTACAAAAGAAAATTTTTGCCACAGTGAAAGCTTCATATCTGTTTGTTTTTTTATTTTAAGTCATTTCTATCGTTATAATGTAATTTTACTGTAGTTTGAACTGCTTGTATTCATGAAACTTGAAAAAAAAATTTAACACATGACTTAATTTTTTAGTCCTAATTTGAAAAATCTGGAAAATGGCACATAGGCTGTCGACAAGAATCAGGACCTGATAGAGCCAAACCGAGTTGAAATTCGTATTCAGCGCACCCAAATTACCTAGAATCAAGTGTCAGATATCATTCAATAAAATACGTGTTGCCCAGTGATAATAGATCAACTGTACGCCCTTGATAATTGGTGAGGTTAAGTCGTGATATTTTCGTTAGTTTTAACAAAAATATTCTGTCAAAATTGGTGGTGGGGGAGATAACCTAGAAGTACCAAAATTCCAACTCATAAGCAGAGTTGGAAACGGGTCACCAACCTTGACCCGTGTGACCCGTCCAGCACCTGACCCGTGACCCACTTGATCAGCGACCCACTGACACGGCAAAAATTAATATCGCTAAAATATCGCTAAAATATTGCTAAATCGCCAAATATGTATAAGTTTTATAATAAGGGAAATTTTTCTAAAGGCATCATAACTCTGGCAACCTATGTAGTTATTTATATATTTATTTATTTATTTATCTGTCTGGTTTTACTACTTTTATGATGTAATCTTTACTGCGTAAATGAATCTTACCTTTTAGTGTAAAGTTATATGGGTAATGTAAGGTGAAGAGTACGAGAAACCAACTCACTACTTCACCAGGCCAACTCGAGAGGAGGGGCAACAAGCTTGACCTTCGTGAAATGAGGAATGACTACGAACTGCGACACGCAAAAACATACGAATTTTGAAAATTCAACTGGAAATTTGTGCCCCACCTAATCACAGCAGTGACCCGCTTTGACCCGCTCCCGGTTCATGGGGATGGACGTAATCGATTACTTTAAAACAATCCCCACTATTCAATTACTTTCGTCACTAATCAATTAGTCACCGATTACTTCTAGATGATGGAACAAAAATAGCAGTCGCTAAGCAGTGCAATCAACAGTGTTGACTTTCTTAAAAATGGAAAACGAGTTAAATTCCAAACATTTATAAAAATTACACTTAATTGATGTAATCGATTACTTTTAATGGACTACTTCGATTACTTGTAGTACAAATTAAATATGTTTTTTATAAATGTTTGGAATTTAACTCATTTTCCATTTTAAGAGAGGCAACACTGTTGCACTGCTCAACGACTGCTATTTTTGTTTCATCATTTAGGAGTAATCGATTGACTAATCGATTAGTGACGAAAGTAATCGATTAGTGGGGATTTTTTTAAAGTAATCGGAGTAATAGATTACGCCTATCCCTACTGGATCAGGCGTATCAACATCATGACCCGTGACCCACCTCGACCCGTCTTGAATTCACTCCCAAGTGACCCGCAGACCCGTGACCCGTGACCCACTGACCCGTGACCCACTGACCCGTGACCCGCTGACCCGTGACCCGATGGCCCGTTTCCAACGCTGTTCATAAGATATCGTAACAACAAAGGTTTACGGAATAAAGGTATACAAAACATTGCAAGACAGATAGATAACACCAAACCCACAAGTCAGGGATCTAGGCGTAATAATGTCATTGGATGCAGAATTTATGGACTACTACAACATTAGTGGTGGGATTATGGAACAATCTACCGGATGAATTAAAATTAATCAATGCTCTCTCTCATCTTTTATAAAGCGATTTAAATTTAACAAATTCCAAAGTTACTGAAGGCACTCCTTTTCTCTTTGCTAATATTCTCATTATCCTTCTAGAAATCTCTCCTAGTCACCTCGCCTCCTATTTTATTATTCTTTGTACTAAATGTCTAATAAAAGTATATGTCCTAATCTGTAAGTTCCTTACAGTTTTATACTGGTTTCATTATTCGTTGTATTCAGCTCCTAATATAAGTATATCTCCTGATCTGTAAGTTCCCTTTAGTTTTTTTAAGTCTGTAGTGACCAACTGAAGATGCAGAGACGTTTGCAAATACCTTAGCAATATTCCATCAACACATCGAGCCACAAGAGCGATTTCCATCAACTCAAACACGATCAAGATGACGTTACACAAGAACGACTAAGATAACGTCACATCGCGAGGATTCACTCACGCCTCAACGTCTCCTCGTTCTTCGAAATACCAGCTTCAGTGACCCACGAGCTAACATCATGTAAACATCATTCGTACAAACCCCACTCGGGCTTGGTGTCATTCACCTAACTTTATATAAAGACTAATCATTTACCGCGCGCGTTATAATTTCAAGTGTATACATTTATTGCAACTGTAAACGACATGTTTCTGCCTCATTCATAAATCAGTAATTGCAACTGTAAATGATGTGCTGTGTGAGGTTAGTGAGTAATGTCGTGGTTGAGCGATGAGGTCTGAATCCATGTTGAGTAGGCGATAGTGGTATGTGTGGGTTGGTGATTTGTAAGATTAGTCTTTCTGTTACTTTGGAAGGTGTGCATAGTAAAGTAATGGATCTATAGGAAGCTGGTTCTGTTGGATTTTTGTTTGGTTTGAGTAGTGTAATAATTTTACCTTGTTCCATATGTCAGGAATAATACAGTAGCTGGTCCAGTAGCCTTCGAATTCTTAATGTTTTTTGATGATCTTGGTGGTCTGGTCTGTATTGAGGGTTTAATGGTCGTGTCGAGTCTGTAGGTTTTCTTGTGTCTGGCTGTTTGTCTGTCTGCGTGTTTCTGGTTGTGTCTCTGTTCAAGTGACTTATCTTTGCGTAGTGATTAACTAGAATGTTAGCTTGTTGTGAATATGTTGGGATATTATTTGGCTGCGACAGATAGCCGCGTGTGAGTGTGAATGCGCTGTTAGAGTGGGTAATGCTGTTTATAGTCTTGTATAGCCTGGATGTATCTGTGGAGTGGTTTAGTGTTGTTATGAATTCCCTAAATGTTTCTGTTTGTTTTTCTTTGAGTTGTGCTTATTCTGTGTTGAGCTGTTTATCTGCTGTTTTATGTTTCTGTGTGTGGTGTTTGTGTGTTATGCTTGAGGTCGTTACGTTGCCTTATGAGGTGGGTACTTCTCTAGTGTAATTTGGGTTGTATTCCTAATGTTGCCTTCGGGTATGTATTTATTTGCATTATTGATCATCTGATTAATATCTTGAGTGTTGTATTGATGTTTATGATGGGTGTGCTGTTCAATGTGGTGAATTGTTCCTCAGTCTGTATTTTGAACTGTTCCAATCAGCTTTCTTGTAATTTCTGTAAGTGCCTAAGGCTGTTGGGGCAGAGTGTAGAACGTGTTGTAATGATGATGGGCAGATGGTCTGATGACAGTTGTTTTTCTGTTCTCCAGTATGTATGTGTTGCTAGTGAGGGGACAGAACGTTATGTCTGGGGATGAGTTGAGTATCCTGCTTGATGTGGTAGTGTGTATGTTCTGTATTGTTAAGAATGAAGAGGCTGTTTAGTTGTGTGGCTATGTTGGCGCCTCTGGTGTTGCTTTGGTTGTGCAGGTACCAACTAGTGTCTTTAGCGTTGAAGTCTCCTCCTAAGATGACATTAATGAGAGAGGCCAGATTGTGTAACTGTGGATTGTAATTGGCTGGCACTGAGGTGAACTATCTGGTGGGATGTAAATGTTGATTAGTGTGGTGTGTTTTGCGCGTGTTTTAATGTTAACTGCCTGTATTTCTATCGTGTTATCTGCTTGGATTGTGTTTGTAATGTTTTGGGTGGCATCAGTGTAGCTAATGCTTTTACGTATGTAAGTGATGAGTCTACCCCGTTGCCTCCAGTACGATCTTGACGGATCGCCGTGAAGTCAGGGATGGTGGGTGTTTGTGTGTGCGTTTTAGTTTTGTTTCTTGTATAAGTGCTATGTGAATGTTTTGTTTGTGTACGAATTCCCTAAGCTGCATGATTTTGTTTGTGAGGCCATCTATGTTGTATTGTAATATGTTAATATTATACTTCTGTATGTGTTTCATGGTGCTATTATGTCTATGTCTTTGTGTATGGTGACATGTGTAATTTTGACTGTTGTTTGAGTTGCTTACCTTCATTTCACCAGTTGTATGTGTGTTTTCATATAAATACAGCAGCTGCCTCCTTTCCTAGCAAATTTCTCTGCTCTGTATATAAGTATTGTAGTCCTTTATTCCTATTTCCGTGTCTTCGATGCAATTTTCGCATCCTTTGTATATTGATGTAAGTGTCTTTCCATTAAATACATATTTGTGTTGGTTTCCAGAGCTAGATTTTGCAGGTTTGCAATTTTCAATCTGTTTGTTAGTGTACAGACCTTGTATATTTGTGTATATAGCAAATTTAGAGGTTCAATGGTCTTAGTGTTCAGTAGTTGTGGATGTTGGTCGCTATCCGGTCGATTTTGTCGGTCCCAGGTCGGTGTTATTGGTGGGCCGTCACACTTGAGAATACATGTATACAACGCAATTCTGCCAATAAAGCACAAAATTTGCTTGCTATGTAAATACATTAAGGCATTACCATCCTGTTTCTCCGAATGTATAATGAGCAAGTGAGTGCGTGTCTCTCTCTCTCTCTCTCTCTCTCTCTCTCTCTCTACATATATATATATATAATATAATATATATATGTGTGTGTGTGTGTGTGTACGTATGCTTCTTGTATCAAGTGATAGGCTCATCAACTTGCATAAAAACAATAATAAATTATTGTTATGTTGCTGGTTAATATTCTTTTATATTGTCTATTGTATCATTTGTCTACAGATATGCTTAGGAATGCATTAACTGTCCCACTATCATATGTAATATATATATATATATATATATATATATATATATATATATATATATATATATATATATAGATATGTGTTATTATAGTATTTTCTGTATACCTTTTGTATGCTTTATAAATGTAGCGAAGAACAATAAACTATTATTATTATTAATTATTAATATTAATTATTATTATTAATTATTATGCCTTTAAATTCGATGTATGCGCTTAAATTCGATGTGACATTCATGCCTAGACATAAAGTATAAGCTCCAATAGCTCCATCCACAATCAACTGTCATCATTCGTAGTTTTAAACGCATTAGTCGTTCGCAAACATCGCTGGTGTGCGTATGCTTGTCGCTATCTATCTCATTATTGTTTGACTCTCTATGTATATGCATGTGTCAACGTGCTGCTGAAGTTGTGCGTTTCGGAGTCGTTCAACGGCGAATATTATTATTTTTCTTATTATTTATATTCGTAGTAGTAATAGTAGTAGAATATGCCTAATTCATTAAGTGTTGCCGGTGGCCTCTATACTTTATATTTGTTTATTGTTGTGTGATCGTGCTGCCGGTGGCCCCCATAGTTCATATTATACTTATTAACTTTGAAATTTTTTAGTATCAAGATGGTATAAAAGTTCATAGTGTGACGTCACACTTTTTTTAATGAAAAGCCTTCAACGGATTAAGATCTCAACAGGAATTAAAAGTTTGCTCTACGGTACTCCCGTCGGTGGCACTGGCACTCCACCCCTTTTGGCACTAACAACTCAACCCACCACTGCCACTCTCCTAAAATGCACCCATACTACTCCTCTTTCCTAAGTTTATGCATTCGTAGTGCTTAAATGGATTTAAGAGTGCATTTTAAGCCATGGTCTTGTCCGCTTCAATTTGTTTGCACTTATATATATATATATATATATATATATATATATATATAAATGGCCCACTAGGTTTTGCTGTAGGACCTTTCATTGAAGTAAATTCAAGTAAATTAAAATAAAACTATTGTCCATAGTTCGTTAATTAACTAAAGGGGATGAAAACGATATTCCGCCAAACCAACTTTCGAGCAGAAGCGCCTAACTTCTAAAGTTTGGAAAACAAATTGCCAAATTTTGGAAGACAGTCTGTATCCATAAAACACAGTGAAGATACCGAAAATGTAAAGACTTACTCCCAAAATGCAGTTGCAATTGCAACCATTATTTTAACTAGTTCTTTAAGTTTGCGGAAAATTTTATTTTTGGTTTTAGTATAAACACATGGTCGGTTTATAGTATAACATTGCGTGACAAATACGAAATTTTAAATAAATTTCCGAACGGCCATTTCGGTCTGTATGTTAGATAAATGACTGCTAGAAAGTCTTAGTGTCATCCACTGCAAGATTGGTGTCCTGCAACCAGAAAATAGGGATAAAACCTTTATATAGTGATTTAAACTGACAAAGTTTAATTTCGCCTTACAATAACAGATTTTTGTCTGCTGAACGGGGAATATTCCAGTAAGAATTCACATGCATGAATATGTAAAACGTTGTTTAACTAAAATATGGGTATACCAACAACAGGTTGGTACCAACATCAGGTATCAACAACAAACATATATATACACATATACTTTATATCCATTTTTTTAATTTTTGGGAAGTGGCACCCCCACTCCTTTGACACTGGCTCTCCTTCTCCCAATTACCCACTCTACACTTTTTGCCACCATACTACTACTAAACTGTATAGCATTCATACGAACAGAATTTTTGCTGCAATATATATTGTATTCATGAAAATGCGTACAAATAATTAACTTCCACTCAACGTTTCATAATCACGATAATTCTTTTAAATCCTTTTGTTTAAGCTAATTCCCATCCAAAAGCTTTGTCCGCTAATTTTAAATGAGTAAAATCTTGCTCTGAAACTATCCATTAGATGTAATTACGAATTGAAAGGCGAGAATTGCCTTTTATTGAACGGCTGAAAGAGGAAAATTGGCGTTCGTTGTTGCAGAAGATCAGCACTTAAATTATAATTTACATTCATCAGATTTCATTGCGGTGTGTGTATATATATATATATATATATATATATATATGTATATATATATATATATATATAAAATATGGTACAGTACAGGGTGTTAAAAAAAAGAAACCCAACCCAAATAGAAAAAAAAAAAGGTTAGGTTACAATGATATATCTGCATTCTCCAATGGGTTGCGTTTTATTTTTAACACCCTGTATAATATAACTTCTCTGAAGGTAAGACCAACAGAGAGGTTGACATCAAACACTATGTTATTTAACAAAAAATAATAATAATTAATAATAATATAATAATTATTGTTTTTCCATTCCATGGGTGAGTTTAGTTTTCCTTTTCCAAAACTTTCAAAGGAATGATTGTTTATATATATATATATATATATATAATATATATATATATATATATATATATATATATATAACCTGACCTTACAACCTTACAAAGGTTTCACGCGATGATTTCTCATTTCGCGAAAGTCAAGCTTGTCGCCCCTCCTCTCGAGTTGGCCTGGTGAAGTAGTGAGTTGGATTCTTGTGCTCTCCACCTCACATAGCCAGGTACGCCCGGCTCATCGGGGATTGTTCTGAGCCAGGCGTCTAGTCTTCTTTGAAGATGTCCACTGCAACTCCTTCGTGTTTCTTAGGTCTTTGGGCAACTGATTAAACAGTTTTGGTCCTCTCACTACAAAACTATTTTCTTTCAGGGTTAAGGATGTTCCCTGTCTCGCCTTCAATTTGGGAATATGACACAGTCTACCGTTTTTACCTTCCACCTTTGTTTGGGGAGTTATAGGGTTCAGAGTAACATTAGGGACTAGTTTCTCCATTATTTTCCAAGTGTAAATAATGGTGTATCTCTCTCTTCTCCTTTCCAGTGAATATACGTTTAATTCGCGTAACCTTTCCCAGTAATTTAGCTCTTTGCACCCATTGATCTTGGCTGTGAAGCTTCTCTGGATCCCTTCCAGCTGTCTAATGTCTTCTTTTTTATATGGGCATGTTAGGACCGAGCAGTATTCCAATTTGGGTATGATCAGGGTTTTCAGTAGAGGAATCATTACATTCCTATCCCTTCGTTTAAAGGTTCTCAATATCTGGCCCGTTATTCTCTTGCTCTGTTTATTGCTATCTTTTGTGTTTCAAATTTCGCATCATCAGTCATTACAACCCCTAAATCTTTTGCTCTGGAATTTTTCTGAATTTCCTGTCCATTTCAGGTATGATATTCCATGGATTTTAGGTCTTCTCTTTTTCCGTACCGTAATAGCTGAAATTTCGCGATGTTAAACTTCATATATCGTCTTCTGTCCACTTGTAGATTCTGTTTATGTCGGTTTGTAGAGATCCTATATCTTCTGGGTTTCTTTTTTCTATGATCTTTGTGTCATCCGCAAAGGATGTTACTGTGCTGTCTCTGGTAACGTCCTCATCTATGTCAGTTAGCATGATTATGAAGAGTAGTGGAGCTAATACTGTTCCTTGTGGTACTGAGCTGAGCACCTCTGATTCTGATGAAGATACTCCTTGTACTGTAACGACTTGCCTCCGCTCACTCAGGAAATTATATATCCATTTCTCTACTTTTCCTGTTATTCCCATATATTTCAGTTTATGTATTGTGATTCCGTGGTCACACTTGTCGAACGCTTTAGCAAAGTCTGTGTGTACTACATCATAGTTTTCATTACTTTCAAGTGCATCAATAATGTTGTTGTAGTGTTCCATTAGTTGTGATAGGCATGATCTGCCTGACCGAAACCCGTGTTGGTTATCATTGAATTTTTTTTGAGTTTCCAAAAAGTCATAGATTTTCTGTCTAACTATTCTTTCAAATATTTTAGTGAGATGAGATGTAAGCGACACTGGCCTATAGTTTTTGGACTCGGATCGATCTCTATATATTAGGACTATGTTTGCGCTCTTCAGGATGCCCGGTATTTCTCCCGTGTCTAGTGATCGTCTCCATATCCAGTATAGGGGCTCAGCGATTGCATTCTTGCAGTTTTTAATCAGTGTGGCATTCCATTTATCCGGTCCTGCCGCTGAGTGTGTTTTTAGTTTTCCTATGGCTTGTGTTATATCATCCGTCGTAAAGTCGAAATCCGTTATACTTTCCCCTTGTGGTTCTTCTTCAAAGAACATGTTTCTATCGCATATCAATTTGTCAGTTTTTGGGATACTAAAAGATGATGCGTACTGAGTTCTTAATATTTCAGATACTTCTGTTAGATCATCAGATAAATCACTGTTCTCATTTTTTAAGGTCCGATAGTCGCATGGTTTTTCGACTTTCTTTTTGCGAAATTACAGAAGTACTTTGAGTTAGCCTTTATCGCTTCTATAGCGTCATCTTCTTTTTCTGTATGCTTCTTAATTAGTTCCTGTATGACGACATCGATACTCTGCAGTTATCATTTAATATTTTTCTGATGTTGTTATCTTTACAATTACTTAATTTGCAGTCACTCTTTTTCTCTTTCGAAACAATGCCCACTTTTGTCTTTCGAACCTGCTTCTCTTTCCTCTTTGTTGTATCTTTGGAACATGTTTTTCCACAATTTCTAACGTCACCTCTAACGTCATTAGCATCTCCGTTGTCTTGGCCTCGAAAATGGTTTTCCAATCTATTACTTCCATGCTGGATATCACATCTTCCCAGTTTATAGCTTTGGAGTGAAAATTAAAAATTTCGAATATATATATAATATATATATATAATATAATATATATATATATATATATATATATAATATATATATATATATATAATATATATATATTATATATATATTAGGGTGATTCAAAAAAATCAAATTTTTTTTTTTTAATTGTTCAACCTGTATTTTGTTCCCTCTGACAAAAAAGTAGTGTATGCAAATTTGGTGAATTTTAAATAAAATTTACTATGTGCTACCAGGCGTCAAAGTTTCCCTTTTTTTCAATTTGTTTTACAACTTATGATTTTATGTTTAATTGTTATATTTCAGAATTTTTAATTAATGGTTTATATACTAGCTTGCTTTTAATTGTTGTTTGGAACTCGTAATTTTGATACCAATTAATCGATTATGGAAGCTAGGCCTAACTCACCATCACCTAGTTGCTCGTGGGAGAAGTTCTACGAGAAAAGAAACTGAAGTATGGCTAATTGGGCAGCCCTCTGCAGTACTAAACATCCGTATTACCATCAGAGAAGGAAATGATGGCCCTCTTCATGCACTACAGAAATATTAAAAAGCGAGGCATTAGAGAATCATGCTACTCTACTGCGGATGATGTGCTAGCAGTTTGGAAAAAAGAGGAATACCAGCAAAACAAAGAATACGTGAGTAGTATACCCGAAAAATGTCGGACAGCAACGGATCAATTTGAAAATTTCCCCCCCTCACCGTCCTTCATGGCGGTCCCTCCTTTATGAGGTGTTCTTCATGGTCCTTCATGGTCCTTCAAAAAAAAAAAAAAAAAAAAAAAAAAAAAAGAGGGGGAAAAAAGGGGGGGAAGGGGGGGAAAGGGAAAAAAAATAAAAAATAAATTTAAAAATAAATTTAAAAAATAAATTTAAAAAATTAAATTTAAAAAATTAAATTTTAAAAATGATTCGTCTTCACCTTCCTTCAAAAAAATTTAAGAAAGGATTGAGCCTCGCCTTCCTTCTTGAAAAAGTCTTTCATGAGACAAACAAGAACAAACATGCAAAAACATACATACATTCGAGTACTTCCTGTTCAGGCAAATTCCGCCAGACAGTAGAAATGGAAACGAATATCTGAAAGGTTTTAATAAGCCTAACCACATTGCGCATCAACACATCCAATTTTCAAATGTTAACAAATTGCGAACAATACATAAATGAAAATCAGAGTGATCATATTTTAAACCGAATACAAGTTCTTTGTTTAAGATCTGCATTATGAAAAATAAAATGAATATTTATCATTTTAATTTAAATAAATTAATTTCTCTCTTTTTTAAGGGAAACTGGCTTATTTTCAAACGAGATGACCTTCAAATACAATATATACATATAGTACACGCATATTTGTTTATTTACTTTTAAATATGTAGTTTTCTGTTATTTACATGCTATATACCATTACATTCACTTTCACATGCTATCTTCTGGTATGTGAATTAATAATTTTACATCAAATTTCGTTATAAAATTGCATGTGTTAAAAAGAACATCAAGTTGCGTAACGAGCTTTAAACTAAATCAAGTTGTTTTCCTCCTCTAAACATCCACTTAAATATTATTACTAATATTGATTTATTGTTATTATTACATATATATATGTACACGTGTTAAGAGTATTTAAATTAAATATATTGATTTCAATTCCCTTCGTAATAAAAGCATCTGGCAACTATACCCCCAATCTTGCTATATTTCTCTCAGTAATTGTTTTCAGGTTAGTTGTTAAGTTTAACTTTCTTCTAAAGACTATTAGCTGATACTAATCTTGCTATATTATTATATTATTATATATATATATATATATATATATATATATATATATATATATATATATAACATCCAAATAAGTAGGTTCGGGTAAAAAAATTTCTTATTAGATGCAATTAAAGAAAACGGGATGTCGAATTTGTGTGGGTTGTCATTTTTAAATAGATGCAGCGGGAAATAGGTACTGAAAGTTGAGAGATTTTTCATTAAGAACCTTTCTACTTGTAGTTATAGTTAGGACTATTCACATTACTTTAATTATCATTTCTCTAATTTAACGGCTGTTCACAATTCCTCATAATTCTCATAATAAACGTATTTGTTTTCACACCAGTCAGGCCACTGTTTACATCAATCACACAGAATGTTCATGCTTATTGTTTTTGTCATTAGCTGTACCAATCATGTCTTTACAGACTGAAGCCTACCGTTATACAACGTTTAAAATCTTATAATTTAATACTTTATGATATCAGATCTCGTATAAAAACATCATTTTCTGTACAAATGGCCACAAAAATACTTTCAATCATAATAATGTACTCATAGAACGCACCATACGCTTTTCACTTGTATTAAAAACGTAAAACTGAAAGTTGTATCATCACGCGATATTCGATTCTGCAATGGCGTAAGCGAGCCCTAATATTTAATTTAAAATTATTTAACAGATCATTCGAGGGAACTGTACATCGATCTCATTATAACTTCTGACTCATAATAACCCGCTATGCATATTTACAAGAGTCGAATTTAAATAAATAAATATATAATATATATATATATATATATATATATATATATATATAAGGAGTTTGTATGTGGCATTCCAGCAGAAGGCAGGAAGTGCCTGAACCCTGTTTCTCCCATCACTGTCCTCTTCATCTGGCCTTTTTACATGTCACGTCTACCCTGTAAGCAGTCCAGCATACTCTCAAACACGCGCTTCTCACTATATCCCTTACTACACACGCATGCATCTTACACACTACACAGTCTTTTCAAAAAAGGTGTAATTTCAATAGTTTCGGAGATTCGCGATTGGCCCCTCCTTCCTGCCTGCATCGTATATAGTACCAAGCAAGTCTCTCCACAGTTTACAGGTTTCCTCATTGTCTAAAATTTATAAAGTTCTCTCTTATTGTTTTCCTTATTGTAACGGACATCACAACCGAATTTAAATAGTATTTAAGTATTATGTCGAGCAACATAGCTAGATAACCCCGCCACAGCCTAGTTTCTTTGCATAATCATGAAACATGAAACAAGATATATATATATATATATATATATATATATATATATATATATATATATATATATATATATATATATATATATATATATATATATATACACGGCAAAAGTAGTTTGAAGATTTATTCCACCACACGACTGATTATAATTATACACTTTAGAGGAGTTTGCAAATTGCATATACTTAGACAAAAAGTATTAGATCTTATGATGATTTCATGTCATTATCAGCATGCTTCACTGTCCTTTCAGTCATTGTGACCGTAGAACGTACCAGAACTATGGTCTTGACAAACCACAATGTGTTAAATTTAAATATTGACTTATTGTTATTATTACATATATATGTACACGTGTTAAGAGTATTTAAATTAAATATATTGATTTAAATACATTTCGTAATAAGAGCATCTGGTAACTCTACCCCAATTTTGCTATATGAAAATGAAAATGAAAAGGTTTATTGGCAGACTATAGTCCATATGGCAAATATTATTAATACAATGACAGTTCATACACTAAGGGTAGAAATATATACAATTGATTAGAAATAATACTGCACTGTCGAAGTTAAGTGGAGCTACAGACAGACAGACGTTTTCGTACCAAGAAGTCCATAGCTTAGGCCTTAGAGGATAAATGGCAGGACTCATGGATAGCTTGGATGATCGGGTTGGTTGATTTTTTAATTCTTTGCATTAGAATGTGTTGAGCACGTCTTGTTACCTCCGGGAAGCTCGGGACATTGCGGGTAGCAAACATTTGCGAAGCTGAGCATCTCGGGGGTAATTTATGTAAGAGTCTAAAAGAACTGTTGTACAGCAAATTTAGGGTACTGCCAGAACCTTTTTTATAATTCACCCAGAGTTGCAGACCGTATATATTACTGCAGAAAGTACGAAAGAGTGTGTCTTTAGCTTCACTTGTACAGAAACGAAAGCTCCTTATGGTCATATTCGCTTTAGCATACAGGCTTCGAGACTGTTTTCTTATATCCGAGTCATCACTCAAGGAGCTGGTAATAGTTTGACCCAATTACTTAAACTCTTGTACTTCCTCAATTACTTCACCATTCATTTTAAACCTTATGTGAAAAATGCTCTGTATCAATTGGTCCACAATTAACCCACCCCTTATATCCACAGTCTAACTATAGAGTAGATTAAGTCTAGCCTTGTAGGGGTCAGCCTAGAGATTCCGGAAATGGTCCAGAGCGGGCAGATAAATTGAGGTCCACAGTAGGATTCCTCACCAAATTAGGTTAGGGCAATCTACCTTCACCTTTGTTACGCTATGAGTTGATGCTAGGTCTTAGGCCACAATGTAGGCCTAATTTGTCTGACCCAGCTTAATTTACTGCGTTTACTTCTAACTGGGTTAAAAACACAATTAGTCACTTACTACTAGTTATTAGAGACCCTTTTCCCCTTTTGTTTAATTGTTGAGAGCGTACTTGCTGGTGGGGATCTTTTTTCCGTTGTTTGTTCTTCCCCCTTCCCTCGTTCCGTCTTGTAGCCCCGTTCCTCGTTTTCGTTCCCTTGTCCACCTTTTCGCTGGGCTTTTTCCACCAGCGACCTCTTGGTTTTTTTGGTTGGTTGATCGGTAATGTATATCTATTACCGAGCACGCTCTTGTCACACAGTATATAAATACTAGTGTGGAGAATAACTCTGGTGAGCAACCAATTGGTTTCATCCACCCAGTTATTGACATAAAAGGAATTTAATAATTGTTCGATTAACTACCTACCTACTCAGTGAACCATTTTCGTTACATCCCAACTACCCACACATCAGTTTTCCATATACTGGGGGCCCCGGGAGATAAAAATTTTGGTGTCAATGTCACCAATTTTTATGTCTGAGTATAGACTAGCTAACTATTTGACTGTAAATGCCTGTTAATCTGATTAACAGTGACTATCCTCACCATCTCATGGAGAAGATGTAGCATTTAATTAGAAGAGAAAATATACATCCATAAGATGAAACTGTCTATGGTCTTTACCATAAGAAAAGGAAAAGTGAAAGTTAGAAGATAAAATTACAATTCCCCAGCATCTATTTTTTGTTGTAAAACTAGTCGCGCCTTTAATGCTGTTTGTCGCTGAGGTCATGTGTCTGTCAATGTTGTAGTAGGATGCGTTACCACTCCTACTGTCAAAGGAATAGTTACTGGAAGTTCAGTGTCTCCAGTTGTTACTGGCGGTGGAGAAGGTTCTCCAAAGTCCATTGTTTTGGGTCCAGGCTCTAAGGGGTACAAAAGAGAAATGTCTCTTGTTGTGTCACCCGTTGAAGTCCTTAATTTGACCACTCTTGTTACCCCGTCTGCCCCTGGTCTGAGTTCTAAAACTCTAGCCAGAGGCCAGTATTGTCTTGGAGTACTGTCATGTATGAGAACAAGGTCCCCTACCTTAATTGTGTCAGACCAATCCTTCTTAGTCATTTGGTTATGTCTCTCCCTTAGACCCATCAAGTACTCAGTTTTCCGCTGTTTAATGAAATGAGCTTTAACTCTAGTTAAATGTTGTAACTTAGTCTGGAGCTCATCATGTCGTTGAGTCCAGTTTGGGTCTTCTGAAGAGTCTATATAGTAGTCCGGCAGGAGACTAACTTGTTCTCCCCGAATCAAATGATTTGGAGTTAATGGTTCCGGGATCATTAATGTTGTCACTTACATAAGTGAGTGGTCTATTGTTAATGATGTTCTCAATCTCAGCCAGGAGAGTGAGCAACTCAAACAAGTGTATCTGTTTTTTACCATTTGCTTTCTTCAAGCATTCTTTACTGCTTGTATATTCCTCTCCCAGATAGAACCATACCAAGGAGAGGCAACCGGAATATACTTCCACTTTATGTTTGAATTTTGTATATATAATTGTGTGAATTCATTGCTTAACAAATCGTGGATGACTTGTTCACCAGCCTTGAAATATGTAGCATTGTCAGTCCAAACTGTCTTGGGTACTAAATGTCGTGCACAGAATCTCTTAAAGACAGCAACAAAAGACTCTGCTGTAAGGTCCTCCACAACATCCAGATAAACAGCTCGTGAGGCAGCACATGTAAACAGTACAATGTACATTTTTTGTTCAGTGTCAACCAACCCCACAGTCAATGCTCCTGTATAGTCAATGCCTACAGTCTCAAAGGGTCTGTTGAGAGTAACTCTCTCCTCTGGCAAAGCAGGAGGATTTGGTATCCTATAGGGCCTAGCATGAATACGCCTACATGTGATACACTCACTCAGGACTGTTTTAACAGTGATCCTTCCCTTGGGTATCCAATAAGTTTTTCTTAATGTAGTTAGTGTCTGTGGTACCCCATATGATGTACATCATTGTGTGTGTTTGTCTGATGATTAATGTTGTCAAATAGCTAAATCTAGGTAAAAGGATTGGATGTTTGCTTTTGTAAGACAGTTTTGATTTGTCTAATCTCCCTTTACACTTAGATGGCATTCCTCATCTCTGAACAAATTTAGATCCACAACTACTGATGGTACAGGTTCTTTTGTTTGTTTCCCATTAGTCAAGAATTCTAACTCTTTATTGTACTCCTTTTGTCGTGCATGCGCTATCCAGTACTTGGTTGCAACTTCTGTATAATTATGATTGTTTTTATTTAGCTGTTTGTTTATTGTAGTTAAACAGTTGTGAGCAAACCTCAAACAGTAAGCTGTGACCCTGACAAGTTTGCTGAAATCAGAATAATGTTCATAATTAGTGATTGGTTCAACCTTTTCATTTGAAAAGATTAAATTTAATGTCAAGTTAACTTGTTCCACAGGCCATTGGTCTGTATTACAGAGCCACTTAGGTCCCATGAACCAAGTTTTGTTTGACTTCAACAACTTGTAGGATAAACCTCTGGTCAGAAAGTCTGCTGGATTTTGTTTAGTTGGAACATAGTGAAAGTTTACTTGTAGTCTTTCATTAGCTTCAGCTATTTCTTTTAGCCTATTTCTTGCAAAGATATTCTTACTATTAATGCTAGCATTCCGTATCCAGGCAAGACAAATCTGACTGTCAAGCCAGATGTGGATATCAGTTATGTTCACAACATGGTAAGCATCCTTAAGCAATGAATTGGTTTTAATGGCTAACGCAGCAGCCAATAGTTCCAGTTGAGGTATGGTTCGGGTAGGTTTGAGGGGTGCAACTTTCCCTTTTGCATAAATTAGATGATTTTCTGTAGGACTTACAAGGTATGCACAGTACCCATAAGCATGTGTGCTTGCATCAGCAAACACATGAAGTCTCTGTGGCTTATCCCTAAACCCACAGCACCTTTGAATTTTAATGTTCTGCACTTTTGTTAAATCAGCAGCTAACTTCTTCCAAAATTTTTGCTATCCATTTGTTATTGGATCATCCCACCCAACATTTGTCATCCAAACTTCTTGGAGGAGAATCTTTGATTTTATTGTTGAAGGCAGGAATAGACCCATGGGGTCAAAATTTTTTGAAGCCTCTGATAATATTTGTCTTTTAATATTTACTTCCTCATCAAGTTTAAAACCTTTAGTACAGATTGAATCATGACTGATAGAAGATGCATCCAAATAACAGTTCATACCTAAAGTTTTAACTCTGTCTGATGGATCAGTAAGACCATTATTATCCTTTAAAATCTTTTTGTTTAATTCCTCATCATTTGAAATCCACGCACTAAGTTCAAAGTTACCTTGTTGCAACCTACAGCATCCCCACCCCCTCTTTGCTTGGCAAAAGCAAAGGGGGGGTGGGGAATGCTGTAGGTGCAACAAGGAAACTTTGAACTTAGTGCGTGGATTTCAAATGATGAGGAATAAACAAAAAGATTTTAAAGGATAATAATGGTCTTACTGATCCATCAGACAGAGTTAAAACTTTAGGTATGAACTGTTATTTGGATGCATCTTCTATCAGTCATGATTCAATCTGTACTAAAGGTTTTAAACTTGATGAGGAAGTAAATATTAAAAGACAAAATATTATCAGAGGCTTCAAAAATTTTGACCCCATGGGTCTATTCCTGCCTTCAACAATAAAATCAAAGATTCTCCTCCAAGAAGTTTGGATGACAAATGTTGGGTGGGATGATCCAATAACAAATGGATAGCAAAAATTTGGAAGAAGTTAGCTGCTGATTTAACAAAAGTGCAGAACATTAAAATTCAAAGGTGCTGTGGGTTTAGGGATAAGCCACAGAGACTTCATGTGTTTGCTGATGCAAGCACACATGCTTATGGGTACTGTGCATACCTTGTAAGTCCTACAGAAAATCATCTAATTTATGCAAAAGGGAAAGTTGCACCCTCAAACCTACCCGAACCATACTCAACTGGAACTATTGGCTGCTACGTTAGCCATTAAAACCAATTCATTGCTTAAGGATGCTTACCATGTTGTGAACATAACTGATATCCACATCTGGCTTGACAGTCAGATTTGTCTTGCCTGGATACGGAATGCTAGCATTAATAGTAAGAATATCTTTGCAAGAAATAGGCTAAAAGAAATCGCTGAAGCTAATGAAAGACTACAAGTAAACTTTCACTATGTTCCAACTAAACAAAATCCAGCAGACTTTCTGACCAGAGGTTTATCCTACAAGTTGTTGAAGTCAAACAAAACTTGGTTCATGGGACTAAGTGGCTCTGTAATACAGACCAATGGCCTGTGGAACAAGTTAACTTGACATTAAATTTAATCTTTTCAAATGAAAAGGTTGAACCAATCACTAATTATGAACATTATTTGATTTCAGCAAACTTGTCAGGGTCACAGCTTACTGTTTGAGGTTTGCTCACAACTGTTTAACTACAATAAACAAACAGCTAAATAAAAACAATTATAATTATACAGAAGTTGCAACCAAGTACTGGATAGCGCATGCACGACAAAAGGAGTACAATAAAGAGTTAGAATTCTTGACTAATGGGAAACAAACAAAAGAACCTGTACCATCAGTAGTTGTGGATCTAAATTTGTTCAGAGATGAGGAATGCCATCTAAAGTGTAAAGGGAGATTAGACAAATCAAAACTGTCTTACAAAAGCAAACATCCAATCCTTTTACCTAGATTTAGCAAATTTGACAACATTAATCATCAGGCAAACACACACAATGATGTACATCATATGGGGGTACCACAGACACTAACTACATTAAGAAAAACTTATTGGATACCCAAGGGAAGGATCACTGTTAAAACAGTCCTGAGTGAGTGTATCACATGTAGGCGTATTCATGCTAGGCCCTATAGGATACCAAATCCTCCTGCTTTGCCAGAGGAGAGAGTTACTCTCAACAGACCCTTTGAGACTGTAGGCATTGACTATACAGGAGCATTGACTGTGGGGTTGGTTGACACTGAACAAAAAATGTACATTGTACTGTTTACATGTGCTGCCTCACGAGCTGTTTATCTGGATGTTGTGGAGGACCTTACAGCAGAGTCTTTTGTTGCTGTCTTTAAGAGATTCTGTGCACGACATTTAGTACCCAAGACAGTTTGGACTGACAATGCTACATATTTCAAGGCTGGTGAACAAGTCATCCACGATTTGTTAAGCAATGAATTCACACAATTATATATACAAAATTCAAACATAAAGTGGAAGTATATTCGGTTGGCCTCTCCTTGGTATGGTTCTATCTGGGAGAGGAATATACAAGCAGTAAAGAACTGCTTGAAGAAAGCAAATGGTAAAAAACAGATACACTTGTTTGAGTTGCTCACTCTCTGGCTGAGATTGAGAACATCATTAACAATAGACCACTCACTTATGTAAGTGACAACATTAATGATCCCGGAACCATTAACTCCAAATCATTTGATTCGGGGAGAACAAGTTAGTCTCCTGCCGGACTACTATATAGACTCTTCAGAAGACCCAAACTGGACTCAACGACATGATGAGCTCCAGACTAAGTTACAACATTTAACTAGAGTTAAAGCTCATTTCATTAAACAGCGGAAAACTGAGTACTTGATGGGTCTAAGGGAGAGACATAACAAATGACTAAGAAGGATTGGTCTGACACAATTAAGGTAGGGGACCTTGTTCTCATACATGACAGTACTCCAAGACAATACTGGCCTCTGGCTAGAGTTTTAGAACTCAGACCAGGGGCAGACGGGGTAACAAGAGTGGTCAAATTAAGGACTTCAACGGGTGACACAACAAGAGACATTTCTCTTTTGTACCCCTTAGAGCCTGGACCCAAAACAATGGACTTTGGAGAACCTTCTCCACCGCCAGTAACAACTGGAGACACTGAACTTCCAGTAACTATTCCTTTGACAGTAGGAGTGGTAACGCATCCTACTACAACATTGACAGACACATGACCTCAGCGACAAACAGCATAAAGGCGCGACTAGTTTTACAACAAAAAATAGATGCTGGGGAATTGTAATTTTATCTTCTAACTTTCACTTTTCCTTTCTTATGGTAAAGACCATGGACAGTTTCGTCTTATGGATGTATATTTCTCTTCTAATTAAATGCTACATCTTCTCCATGAGATGGTGAGGATGGTCACTGTTAATCAGATTAAACAGGCATTTACAGTCAAATAGTTAGCTAGTCTATACTCAGACATAAAAATTGGTGACATTGACACCAAAATTTTTATCTCCCGGGGCTCCCAGTATATGGAAAACTGATGTGGGTAGTTGGGATGTAACGAAAATGGTTCACTGAGTAGGTAGGTAGTTAATCGAACAATTATTAAATTCCTTTTATGTCAATAACTGGGTGGATGAAACCAATTGGTTGCTCACAGAGTTATTTCCACACTAGTATTTATATACTGTGTGACAAGAGCGTGCTCGGTAATAGATATACATTACCGATCAACCAACCAAAAAAACCAAGAGGTCGCTGGTGGAAAAAGCCCAGCGAAAAGGTGGACAAGGGGGAACGAAAACGAGGAACGGGGCTACAAGACGGAACGAGGGAAGGGGGAAGAACAAACAACGGAAAAAAGATCACCACCAGCAAGTACGCTCTCAACAATTAAACAAAAGGGGAAAAGGGTCTCTAATAACTAGTAGTAAGTGACTAATTGTGTTTTTAACCCAGTTAGAAGTAAACGCAGTAAATTAAGCTGGGTCAGACAAATTAGGCCTACATTGTGGCCTAAGACCTAGCATCAACTCATAGCGTAACAAAGGTGAAGGTAGATTGCCCTAACCTAATTTGGTGAGGAATCCTACTGTGGACCTCAATTTATCTGCCCGCTCTGGACCATTTCCGGAATCTCTAGGCTGACCCCTACAAGGCTAGACTTAATCTACTCTATAGTTAGACTGTGGATATAAGGGGTGGGTTAATTGTGGACCAATTGATACAGAGCATTTTTCACATAAGGTTTAAAATGAATGGTGAAGTAATTGAGGAAGTACAAGAGTTTAAGTAATTGGGTCAAACTATTACCAGCTCCTTGAGTGATGACTCGGATATAAGAAAACAGTCTCGAAGCCTGTATGCTAAAGCGAATATGACCATAAGGAGCTTTCGTTTCTGTACAAGTGAAGCTAAAGACACACTCTTTCGTACTTTCTGCAGTAATATATACGGTCTGCAGCTCTGGGTGAATTATAAAAAAGGTTCTGGCAGTACCCTAAATTTGCTGTACAACAGTTCTTTTAGACTCTTACATAAATTACCCCCGAGATGCTCAGCTTCGCAAATGTTTGCTACCCGCAATGTCCCGAGCTTCCCGGAGGTAACAAGACGTGCTCAACACATTCTAATGCAAAGAATTAAAAAATCAACCAACCCGATCATCCAAGCTATCCATGAGTCCTGCCATTTATCCTCTAAGGCCTAAGCTATGGACTTCTTGGTACGAAAACGTCTGTCTGTCTGTAGCTCCACTTAACTTCGACAGTGCAGTATTATTTCTAATCAATTGTATATATTTCTACCCTTAGTGTATGAACTGTCATTGTATTAATAATATTTGCCATATGGACTATAGTCTGCCAATAAACCTTTTCATTTTCATTTTCATATAGCAAAATTGGGGTAGAGTTACCAGATGCTCTTATTACGAAATGTATTTAAATCAATATATTTAATTTAAATACTCTTAACACGTGTACATATATATGTAATAATAACAATAAGTCAATATTTAAATTTAACACATTGTGGTTTGTCAAGACCATAGTTCTGGTACGTTCTACGGTCACAATGACTGAAAGGACAGTGAAGCATGCTGATAATGACATGAAATCATCATAAGATCTAATACTTTTTGTCTAAGTATATGCAATTTGCAAACTCCTCTAAAGTGTATAATTATAATCAGTCGTGTGATGGAATAAATCTTCAAACTACTTTTGCCGTGTATATATATATACATTATACAAAGATGGCACTTGCGGTTTTTTTTTGCGGTACTGCGGTACTGCGGTACTACCGCACTACCAAACCGGTACCGCATAACGCAGTACCGCAAAGGATCGCTGAAAGTACAGCAGTACCGCTACCGCATTTTTTGCGGTACTGCGTTATGCGGTACCGGTTTGGTAGTGCGGTAGTACCGCAGTACCGAGTACCGCAAAAAAACCGCAAGTGCCCAGCTTTGTATAATATATATATATATATAAATATATATAAAATCTTGTTTCATGTTTCATGATTATGCAAAGAAACTAGGCTGTGGCAGGGTTATCTAGCTATGTTGCTCAACATAATACTTAAATACTATTTAAATTCGGTTGTGATGTCCGTTACAATAAGGAAAACAATAGAGAGAACTTTATAAATTTTTAGACAATGAGGAAACCTGTAAACTGTGGAGAGACTTGCTTGGTACTATCTACGATGCAGGCAGGAAGGAGGGGCCAATCGCGAATCTCCGAAACTATTGAAATTACACCTTTTTTTGAAAAGACTGTGTAGTGTGTAACATGCATGCGTGTGTAGTAAGGGATATAGTGAGAAGCACGTGTTTGAGAGTATGCTGGACTGCTTACAGGGTAGACGTGACATGTAAAAAGGCCAGATGAAGAGGACAGTGATGGGAGAACAGGGTTTCAGGCACTTCCTGCCTTCTGCTGGAATGCCACATACAAACTCCTTTTATATATATATAAGATATCTATATATATATATATATATATATATATATATATATATATATATATATTTTATTTATTTATTTAAATTCGATTCTTGTAAATATGCATAGCGGGTTATTATGAGTCAGAAGTTATAATGAGATCGATGTACAGTTCCCTCGAATGATCTGTTACAATAATTTTAATTAAATATTAGGGCTCGCTTACGCCATTGCAGAATCGAATATCGCGTGATGATACAACTTTCAGTTTTACGTTTTTAATACAAGTGAAAAGCGTATGGTGCGTTCTATGAGTACATTATTATGATTGAAAGTATTTTTGTGGTCATTTGTACAGAAAATGATGTTTTTATACGAGATCTGATATCATAAAGTATTAAATTATAAGATTTTAAACGTTGTATAACGGTAGGCTTCAGTCTGTAAAGACATGATTGGTACAGCTAATGACAAAAACAATAAGCATGAACATTCTGTGTGATTGATGTAAGCAGTGGCCTGCTGGTGTGAAAACAAATACGTTTATTATGAGAATTATGAGGAATTGTGAACAGCCGTTAAATTAGAGAAATGATAATTAAAGTAATGTGAATAGTCCTAACTATAACTACAAGTAGAAAGGTTCTTAATGAAAATCTCTCAACTTTCAGTACCTATTTCCCGCTGTATCTATTTAAAATGACAACCCACACAAATTCGACATCCCGTTTTCTTTAATTGCATCTAATAAGAAAATTTTTTACCCGAACCTACTTATTTGGATGTTATATATATATATATATATATATATATATGATAATAATAATAATAATAATAATAATAATAGCAAGATTAGTATCAACTAATAGTCTTTAGAAGAAAGTTAATCTTAAAACTAACCTGAAAACAATTACTGAGAGAAATATATAGCAAGATTGGGGGTATAGTTGCCAGATGCTTTTATTACGAAGGGAATTGAAATCAATATATTTAATTTAAATACTCTTAACACGTGTACATATATATATATGTAATAATAACAATAAATCAATATTAGTAATAATATTTAAGTGGATGTTTAGAGGAGGAAAACAACTTTGGTGATTTAGTTTAAAGCATCGTTACGCAACTTGATGTTCTTTTTAACACATGTAATTTTATAACTAAATTTGATGAACGGTAAAATTATTAGTTCATATACCAGAAGATAGCATGTGAAAGTGAATGTAATGGTATATAGCGATGTAAATAACAGAAAACTACATATTTAAAAGTAAATAAACAAATATGCGTGTACTATATGTATATATTGTATTTGAAAGTCATCTCGTTTGAAAATAAGCCAGTTTCCCTTAAAAAAGAGAAGAAATTAATTTATTTAAATTAAAATGATAAATATTCATTTTATTTTTCATAATGCAGATCTTAAACAAAGAACTTGTATTCGGTTTAAAATATGATCACTCTGATTTTCATTTATGTATTGTTCGCAATTTGTTAACATTTGAAAATTGGATGTGTTGATGCGCAATGTGGTTAGGCTTATTAAAACCTTTCAGATATTCGTTTCCATTTCTACTGTCTGGCGGAATTTGCCTGAACAGGAAGTACTCGAATGTATGTATGTTTTTGCATGTTTGTTCTTGTTTGTCTCATGAAAGGACTTTTTCAAGAAGGAAGGCGAGGCTCAATCCTTTCTTAAATTTTTTTGAAGGAAGGTGAAGACGAATCATTTTTAAAATTTAATTATTTAAATTTAATTTTTTAAATTTTTTTAAATTTATTTTTAAATTTATTTTTTATTTTTCCCCCCCCCCCCCCCCTTTCCCCCCTTTTTTTTTTTTTTTATTTTTTTTTTGAAGGACCATGAAGGACCATGAAGAACACCTCATAAAGGAGGGACCGCCATGAAGGACGGTGGAGGACCGCCATGAAGGACGGTGAGGGGGGGAAATTTTCAAATTGATCCATTGCTGTCCGACATTTTTCGGGTATACTACTTACGTGTAGTAGATAAAATTCAAGGAATACTGAAGGAATGGCAGCTGCTTAAGAAAAACAAAGCAAACAAATTGAAAAGATCACAAAATTTAAATAATAAAGAAGAAAAATGGAAAGATAAACTGGAAAACTTATTTGACATTGCTCATGAGAATGCTATGCAGCTTATAAAAATAGAAGATGATAAGAAATTCTTGAAAATGCAACGTGAGAAAGGACATCATGTAAAAATGGGTACCATTGATAAGGCTGTAAGCTGTTGCTAAAAAAGAGCAAAGAGCAGCAGAAAAGCAACAACGTTATGAAAAGAGGAAAGCAGAAGAGATCAAAAGAAAGAAGAATGAAGAGGCTGTCATACTCACCAGTACATCATCAGAATCAGAATCAGAGGAGAGTTAAAGTGATGAATCTGGTTTCTGTGCTGCACAACCTTCAACATGGAAAAGTAAGGTAGGCAAACGTAGAAAATTGTTTGATGATAAATTATTAGGAAGTCTTGATGTTACAAAATTGAGTGACAGAAATGCGTCTCTAGTTTTAATGCCAACAATCAGACATCGCTTGAATGGGGCATCTGCGAACAAATAAAATGCGTGTGTTTCGATACAACGGCAGCCAATACTGGTCCTAGAAATGGTGCAGCTATTCTTCTAGAACAAAAATTCGACAACGATTTATTGTGGCTGGCATGTCGACACCACATATTTGAAATTATGCTGGAAGCTGTTGTTTCAAAGTCTTTATCACCATCTTCTGGCCCAGATATAGTCCTTTTTAATTAGTTCAGAGAAAAATGGTCAAGCATTAATAAGGAGGACTACGAAACAGTATTATCAGATCCAGATATCTATGAAAATATTCATGACATCAAAGATGACAATTATATTTGCAGCAAATCAACTAGACACATTCCAACCAAGAGACGATTACCTAGAACTATTGCAGTTAACAATTATTTTTTGGGAGGTGAACCAAACGGTGGAATCAAATTTAAACATCCAGCGGGACTTCATCGGGCTCGGTGGATGGCCAAAATTACATATTCATTAAAATTTTTTGTTCAAATCTCAGTTCAAAATTTCAGTAAAAGACAAAAAAGGACTAAAAGACATCTGTCTATTTGCTACTCGGTTATATGTAAAGGCATGGTTTACAGCTCCTGTGCCATCTTGCGCTCCTCGTCTTGATTTGGAATTATTACAGAATCTTGTAGTCTACAAACAAATAAATGACACAATTGCATTTGTTGCTATTAAAAAACTGTTAGGTCACCTCTGGTACCTATCAGAAGAACTGGTAGCCTTGGCCTTTTATGATGATGAAGTGCCTACTGAAACGAAAAACGAAATTGTAAAGGCCTTGCAAAATACAACAGAAACTCTTCCTGCAAAACGGGCTTTTCTAGATCCTACACTTATTCCAACGAAGAAATTAGAAGATTTTGTCATCAAATACTCAAAGATTCTTTACAATAACAGAATTTAGTTCAAAATTTTTACTCAAAGATGCTAAAGAATGGCATAATGATGAAGAGTTTAACTCCGCTAAGAAATCTATCAAACAGTGGAAAGTCGTGAATGATATAGCGGAAAGAGGAGTAAAATTAATGGATGAATATAATAAAATACTAACACATGACGAAGATCAAAAACAATTCTTGCTACAAGTAGTGAAAAACTACAGGGCTGTTTACCCTGATAGAAAAAAAGAAACATTGATGAAGTAAGGACAGCTAATGTCTCAAATATCATGCTAGTTTAATTATGCATGCTTGTGGTTATGGTAGGACCTACGGGGGAGCTTTCCACATTAAAAAAAAGCAATGCGCCTTGTACTGTACCTCCTGGGTGGTGTGGAAAAATTTGACAATTTGAGTCGTTCTGTCAATTTTTAATTGCTGGTAGCAACCCTTAAAAATTAAAAATTTGCTAAAATATTTTAGGATAGTTATTTTTATGCTGAAATGAACCATTTAAAGGGTTGAACACATTAAAATATAAAAAAAAATTTTTTACCCCCATATTTGAATCACCCTATATAATATATATATATATATATATATATATATATATATATATATATATGATGAATAAAACCACGAAGGAAAGGAAACACAAAATGGTGCTCAAGCTTAGATTACTAATTTACCTTTCATTGGCAATTGCTATAACAATATATTGTTTGGGGTTTTTTTTAATTATAAAATATATGATGCTATAAAGAGTATATAGTTTTTTTTGGGACACCCTGTGTATATATATTACACATTATACCGGGTGTGTGTATATATATATATTTTTAAGCCTGTTGTAAATATTCGAACCCGGAACACTCGCCTTCTTACGCTACTTCCTTTCGATTGTATACATATATGTTACAGGTAATCTGTGTAACTAGAAATTTCATGAAATCCCTAAAATATTCAGGGGTTTCATGTAAGGTTAAGTCGTGATATTTTCATTAAAGCTACGGAAAATTATTGAATGCCCGGTTAGGTCAACTGTACGCCAGCCATTGACGATTGTTTATGTTAAGTCGTGATATTTTTTTTAAAACTAACGAAAATATCACGACTTAACCTTGCATGAAATCCCTGAACATTTTAGGAATTTCATGAAATCCCTAGTTACACAGATTCCCCTGTAATGTATGAAATGTAATTTATAGAATTATTCATCGAAAGACGTAGGCTATATTCATTTCATGTTAATGTGAGTTAATGTGAGTTAATGCGAGTTAATATAACTTAATATGAGGTAATGTGAGTTAATATGAGTTAATGTCAGTTAATATGAGTTAATATGAGTTAATGCGAGTTAATGCGAGTTAATATGAGTTAATGCGAGTTAATATGAGTTAATGCGAGTTAATGCGAGTTAATGTGAATTAATGTGTGTTTAATTTTCAAATGAAAGCAGAAATACAACAAAAATATAAACATTAATAATAATTAAATCAATACCAAATATTAAATTAATTAAATCTGAGTAAAAAAAAATTGTAATAAAAATTAAAGTAAAACCAAATTAAAAGATGAGAAATATTTTTTTTGTGTGTGGTGTGTGTGTGTGTGGGGTGGGGGGGGGGGGGGGGGGGGAATAAAACCCCGGAAATTAATTAAATAACTTTGCTAAAAAGTCAAAATAAAATTATAAATAAAAATATCGAAAATAGGGCGCTATTCATACCGACCTTTTTTTTCTTTTTGTCATTAATTTTTAAAAAGGGGTCCTCCCCCCTCTTATATACACATTCTTTATACAAACAATATTCAAATAAATTTTAAATCTGGGGTCTTTTTTTATATTTAAACCTAAAAGTTTGGGTTGCCATGCATTGAATAATCACCTGTCATATATATATATATATATATATATATGTGTATGATGAGAATAACCACGAAGGAAAAAGGAAACACAGAATGGTGCTCAAGCGCTTTCGTCTAATGACATCCTCAGGAACACTGAAATAAATAACAAGTTCTAGACTATATAGGTCAGAAAAAAAAATAAAATAGAAAAATAAAAATTGTAGGAGGACCATACAAATTTATAAGGAAAAACTACCAGAGTTTCAGCACTTTGCCCCGCTTGTCTAAATCCGTTCTGAACGAATTCAAAACAACAGGATTAAGCGAAAAAAGACCCTGGCTAATGTTAAAATTATTTGTAAGTTGAATAATGGCAGACTCAAAAATATTTCTATTAACAATTTTGCTTGAGTGAAACAAAATTAAAGCATTATTCCAATCAATACCGTGGGACAACTCTGACAAATGGACAATAAGGGCATTGGACGACTGTCCCGTTCGAATGGAATATGATGCTGTTTTACACTGTGCAAATCCTTTCCCGTCTGTCCAATGTAAAAGGAATCACATTGTTTATGACCAATTTTATAGATAATGCCTGAATTATTGGTAGGGCTATTTTTTACTATGATATTTTTCACAATATTGTTATATGAAAATACTACATTAATATTCAAAAGTTTAAGTACATTAGCAATGCCTAAAAAGCCTATGAAAAATGGAAATACTAAAATATTCTTCGACAAAGTGTGAAGGTGATTTATTCACACGATAGAAAGTTCGTTTTGCCTTGTTAAGACAAGATTCCAAAAAAGCAGGTGGGTAACACAAATCACTTCCAATACTGTTGATTTTGTCTAATTCGGCATCCACGTATTCCGGACTGGCGATCCTAAGAGCGCGGAGAAACATTGAAGAAAATATAGCTTTCTTGATGGGGGTGTCATGTCCGGAGTAAAAGTGTACGTACGTAGGACAAATTGTTTGTGTTTTTCCGATAGATACTAAACTTAAAACCTGGGCTTTCCCTATGTACACGTACATCCAAAAACAGGATTGAGTTGTTTTGTTCCACTTCTAAAGTAAACTTAATGGAGGGGACTTGATTATTTAACTGAAGGAGGAAGTCATCCAGGTCACGCTTCATAACCCTCGCACTTTGTCCAAGAATATTTTAGTACTTCCATTTTTCCCAGGCTTTTTAGGCATTGCTAATGTACTTAAACTTTTGAATATTAATGTAGTACTTTCATATAACAATATTGTGAAAAATATCATAGTAAAAAATAGCCCTACCAATAATTCAGGCATTATCTATAAAATTGGTCATAAACAATGTGATTCCTTTTACATTTGGACAGACGGGAAAGGATTTGCACAGTGTAAAACAGCATCAATATTCCGTTCGAACAGGACAGTCGTCCAATGTCCTTTTCGTCCATTTGTCAGAGTTATCCCACTGTATTGATCGGAATAATGCTTCAATTTTGTTTCACTCAAGCAACATTGTTAATAGAAATAGTCTTGAGTCTGCCATTATTCAACTTACAAATAATTTTAACATTAGCCAGGGCCCTTTTTCGCTTGATCCTGTTGTTTTGAATTCGTTCAGAACGGATTTAGACAGGCGGGGCAAAGTGCTAAAACTCTGGTAGTTTTTCCTTATAAATTTGTATGCTCCTCCTACAATTTTTATTTTTCTATTTTATTTTTTTGTGTGACCTATATATAGTCTCGAACTTGTTATTTATTTCAGTGTACCTGAGGATGTCATTAGACGAAAGCGCTTGAGCACCATTCTGTGTTTCCTTTTTCCTTCGTGGTTATTTTCATCATAAATATCATTCACGTGTTACTTTCATGAAATAATTTTCATATATATATATATATATATATATATATATATATATATGAATTTAATCCTTGAATTTCTAATTAATGTTGGATCAAAATCATACTTCCTTAATCTTCTACCCAAATTAATTGAATGCATGCTTAATTTGCAAGCTTGATTTTGGCTTTCTTCTTCTTCTTCTTCTCCTATGGGGGTGGAGGTGCGGGCGCTTTTGCGGGCGTTTTTGTCCTTGGCCCCTCCTTTAATGCCTAAAAAATTTTTTTTTAAAAGAAAACTGATTTTTTTTTAATATATTTTAATTAATACTAAATATTTGTACGCATTAAGAGTTTCTACAACGAGGAAATCAATTATTAAATTTACGACACCATAACCCTATACCTTTGGTTACCTTCTGACCGAATTGTTCATTCTGACGAAGGTCAAGCTTTTCACTCCACCTTAGACCTACAGTTTAACGTGGAATCGGAACCACGCCCCACCAGCAGCCCAGCGTCTTAACCACTAGGCCACCTAGGGTACCCATTTATCTACCAACCACTTTCTTTATTGTGTGGAAGGATGAACAGCTGGGTTTTGCTGCGCGCCGGCTGCCGTCAACGGGTCTCGATCCCGTGGCCGATGGATTCGTAGTCAGCGACGCTAACCACTACACCACCGAGACGCATACTATACTTAATAATAACAAAAAGTTCGTTGTAGTCTGCAGAAAGTTCGTCAATAACTTTTTTTTTTTTTTTTTTACAGTTGCGAAACCAGTTTTATCTTATACACTCTCATCTCGGTGAAGTTGAGAGACCGTATTTTTTCTTTCTTGTCCGTAGGAGGCCTCCAATCCTATCTTCTGTATAAATCTTTGTAAGTTCGAGATTGTCAGTGGGCGGTAGTCATCACCATACTTTATTACTCTTATTGAACGGAGTGAGTTTACGATCCCCTAGATCAGGGGTTCCCAAATTGGTGTTCCGCGGAACACTTGTAT